>PVIC010017375.1:0-32822 GCA_004025085.1 Thryonomys swinderianus | reverse complement strand
TTTGAGACAGGGTCTCGCTTTGTAGTTCAGGCTGGCTCTGAGCTCACTATGTAGCCCAGGCAAGCCCAAAACTCAGCAATTCTGTCTCTGCCTCCCGAGTGCTGGGATGACAGGTATGAGCCACCACGCCCGGCACTGTGTTATGTGGTATTGATGGTTGGTGGGCATGAGTCTCCATGCCCAGCATTGTATGTGGTTACCAGGGATTGAACTCAGGACCTTGCGCTTGCGAGGCAGGCACCGGAACCACTGAGCCAACCCTCCAGCCCTGAATTATATTTCTTACCTTTACCTTATCCTCTGCAGCAGCCATGTATGCAATCTGTAACAATGATACAACCAAGACATATGTGAGAGGCACAACTACTGTCTGCCATGAAAGGTTAGAACATGATTAAATTTTCGAAGGTTCCTTTCCCAAATTATTTTCTTGCTTTTTCCAAGAATTAGTGAACAATTTCAAAGTCAGGGCTTACATTTTGCTGACTGTAGTATTTCACTAGGTTCATATCTTTTCTCTGTGATTCTAGTGAATATTGATACTAAAATATTATCAAAGACTTGAGCTTCCTTTATATATATGTATGCATAAATTCTGTTAAATATATAGGGACATTATTTCCAGCAGAGAGAATGTGAGTTAAAGAGAAAACATCTTTCTAAAATATATGTAAGTTGTTTCTGCCAGCTAAACTTAATTGGGAGGGGAATTACAGGCTATGAATACTTTCTATTTCACTCTTTTTTTGTAGTAAATGACTGCCTAATATTAACAGAAGGAAATATGCAAAAACGAGATCTTTTTAAAATAAACATACTTTGAGTTTAAATTGAGTTTCTTTCTTCTTGTTCCAATGTCCATATCAGATTTAAGCAAGTTTGCAGTTCCTGGGAACCCTCAATTGTAAGATTTCTTTTTCTGATTTTTGAGCATGAAACTGTAGAACTGTAGAGCTTTCAGACTACCATCAATAGCTGCTAAATCTAGATTTCAAGTTCTTATTTGTGAAGAAACTGATATTGAGCAACAGAGTAGAGCGCATTATTAAAGGCTCCCCAGACAATTTTGATGCTTGGAAGGCCTGAGAACAAGTGACCTTATCATTCTCAACTACAGCTTTCTACTCTACATTATAAAGGACAGTGCACATTAGAATGGGTCTAGAAAAAACCCCAGCAGAATACTAAAGTTTGAGGACAATGCTGTACATATTATTCCATTACTGACTTCAAAGATAAGGATTTTGAAGGAAAAGATGATGTCCTAGAAGCTGATACACAACTTCACTGTACTTATCAGTCAAAGATAGTGTCAGAAGCTAGGAAAATAATACCAAGGCAGAAAACAATTCTAACTGAAAGGTCCTTCTCAACACAAAAGGTTAGTAAAATAGCACTACAAATCAAGCTCTCTACACAATTAAAAAAAATCATTGATATTGAATATTAGTAAGGAAAAGATCCGAGATTTTTGTGCCTAAGAATTTTCATATGGTCATCACTCCATCAGAGAAAAATCCAAAGAACATCAACATAGTTGCTTATTGGAAGATTGCTCATATTTTCTAATATCTGCAAAATAAAAAGCATCACTATGAATAGTGTTTTTCCTCCATTTAGTCACTATGGAATATTGGGTAAAACTAATAATCATTGATAGGAGACAATCACATAACATATTGAAATCCAATCAGGGCTAATATGTCGAGACTCAGTGTTACTTTTCCTTTGGAACTAAAAAGCTTGTATACTCTATTTTAAGCACTCAAATATAGATTTGGATGGACTATATCATTGCAGAAATAAATATCCAAAGTAGAAATTTCATGCAACATGAATGAAAAATTCAAGTATCACTTAAAACATAAATATATACAACAAGACACACATATGCATATTCATTTAATGGCGTCTATAAAATTTACAAACAGCTGAAGACAATTTCAGATATAAAAAGTGAAAGTGCCACTTCAGCATAAATTTATTTTTGAATTTTAAAATACATGAGGACAACTAAAAATTATTATGAACAAGATTTTTAGCCTTTCTTTCTTCTTTAAATGCAGACACTGACAAAAGACAGATTAAATGCAGTCCACTTTTTCTTCAGTTGCCTGATTTTTTAGAGAATTATAAACCATGAAGCTAAATTGAGTAAGACTTGGACTTTTATTACAAGCAGCACCTGGGGTTAAAAAGAGAAAGTTGTGTAGTTAAATATAAGATGCATATATTTCTGGTCAATACAGATGCTGCTCTTTGCCTGAATACTGGCTACAGTATACTTATGCCTAACTAAGCCATGCAGAAATATACTAGTGTCATCCTCCCCAGTAATGAGTAGTTAATAATCAATGGCAGGTTAAAACAAGGAGTAGTAACCTTCCCTTTAAGCCTCAGAGAGGTAGCTGATTTTTGCTCCACATATATGTGTCTAGATTTTTTTTTTTGAGACAGGGTCTCGCTTTGTAGTTCAGGCTGGCCCTGAGCTCACTATGTAGCTCAGGCAAGCCTTGAACTCAGCAATCCTCCTACCTCTGCCTCCCAAGTGCTGGGATTACAGGCGTGAACCACCATGCCCAGCACTGTGATATGTGGTACTGACTGCTGGTGGGATTGAGTCACCATGCCCCTATTGTTGTTGTATGTGGTCACTGGGGATTGAACCAGGGACCTTGTGCTTGCTAGGAAGCCTCCAGAACCACTGGGCTAAATCTCCATCCAGCCCATGTGTCTTTTCTATTTTTTGCCCTGCTGTCACATCTTTTTAGGAGAAATTATTCAGGTATATTATTACCATTTTATTTATAACCTTCCTGTAGTACTCACTGCTTTCTATTTCATTCTACTCTTTTACTCTTATAAAAGCAAGAAGAGTTATTTATGAAGACGCTATCTGTCTGACCGACTTCCTCTTCTGCTCAAATAAGCACTGTGGATAGTAGGAGGGCATTACTGTCATTATGTTAAATACAAGAAACTAGTCAGTTTTAAACTCATATGACATTATATAATTAACATTTTTCCATCTTGTTAAATGCAACTTCTTTTACTATGGTTTATTTAAGAGGGAATTAATGAAACTGACGTATTTTATACATAAAACATTCCTCTCCCATAACTTTTATTGACTTTTGTATCTTAGTAGTTAAAAAAGAATAAAGAAATCTTCAAAGTTTTTCAAATACTGTGAAAAGTAAAAGATCAAAGAACAATAAACAGCAGTCTATCCCAATAAGTCGTATTGATCAAGTAAGCTGTATATCTTCCCCATCTGAAAATTCACTAATGAGAATCAGCAGTGGTTGATCTTCAAATGCTTTGAAACTGTGATAGGCTCATACAGAAAATAAATGAAGCAAGACATCCCTCAGATATAGTGCAAAAATAATTCTGCTCAACTACTTAGGTTTACTAATCAGTAATATAATCCATTTTGTTCTTTTAGCCCTAAAAAGATCCAAATGGCTAAAACATTCACATGATAAATGGAAAAAGAAGTAGGGAGGGTAATTTATCCTTACCTACTTCTAATTAGCAAAAATCATTTGACTAACTCAACCCATCTCAACCTGTCATGGAGCTAAAACTAAACTCCTTTTAGGATAGATGGAAAAGATAAGAGCTAACAGCAGGAAACCACAAGTATATTGATAATTGTGGGACTTGACAGATCACCAATTAACATTTAACTAGAATCTGGTCTACATATCCCCTTTCTTTTGAATATAGTACATTACATGGTACAACATTTTAAAGGGTATATTTCATAAATATTTGTAAGTTCACACAAGTACAAAATCCAAATATAACTTACCATAACTTCCAGTCACATTGGCACATATCATAGCACCAAAGAATTTTGGGAAATGCTTTCGAATTCTTGAAATAGCTTTTTGGCAAGCTATGGTTGGATCCTCTCCTCTTCTCATATATTCTACTGCTTGGTAGCTAATTTAAACAGAGGTAAAACTTCAATACTAGAGAATAAATATAAATTCTAAACCAAGTTACTTAAGGTTAGAAATTTAAGATCAATGAAATGACCAAACTGGATAGAATTCATGTAAATGAATGGGAGTCAGTAACTCTACTAAAGCTTCAACAGCAAAGTAAGTAAACCTTGATATAATGTCATCAATTTAACTCATCATTAATTTCAGATGATCACTTAGGGGAGCAAAGAGAGACTAAGCTAAACAACAGTCATGCAGTAATAATGAAGTCTCAGGCAAAATTTATATTTAAATGAGAAAAGAAGCTACAAAGGAGAAAATACTGTACATATACAAAATGTACTTGTATAACTATATGCGATAATTGTGCTTTTTTTTTTTGAGACAGGGTCTAGCATTGTAGTTCAGGCTGGCCCTGAGCTCACTATGTAGCCCAGGCAAGCCTGAAACTCAGCAATCCTCCTGTCTCTACCTCCCGAGTGCTAGGATTACAAGTGTGAGCCACCAAGCCTGGCTAAGCTTCTTAATTTTATCAATAACTACAGTCCATTTACTCAGTGGACTTACACCAATTATTTATCATAAATAACTCTCATCTGTGAAGTAGGGTACTATACAATGTTCTACTTTACAGGGCTATCATTACTTAATTTGAATGATTACTCACATAATAGGTAAAATGTATGCATAAGTTATTTCTAAATAGCTGGTGTGTACAAATTCAAATTACCATGATACAAAAAATTATTTTATACCCTGACAAAAATAATACTCCCACAAAGGAGTTCTAAAGTTTGCAAATCTAAGAAGCTATACCTTGGAAGGAAGCGCATCATTATATCTCCATTCCCGGTGGCTGCAGCAGCTCCTGCTGCATCGTCAGCATAGGCCCCGGCTCCTGGGATGGGGGAATCTCCTACACGACTGTGTGAGCACAAAATGGAAGGATTTAGCCCAGGACATCAAGTGTAAACTGTTATGAGTTGTTTCAAAATGAAATATTTCCAGGGGCTGGGGATTTAGCTCAAGTTGTACCGTGCCAACCTTGGACGAAGAAGGGCCCAAGTTCGATCCCCAGTACCACAAAAAAAAAAAAAAAATTTCCACATAGATAACTGTTTACTGTTTTAAATAAATTGTTTACCTGAATAGAGAGAGAAAAGGTGTTAGTTTTTCAAGTTAGGTTTTCATACACTTATATATTAACTACATAAGAGTTTGTTATCAGATGTAGAATGCAAAAAAAATTAAGCATATAGAAGTAGAGATTAAATTACGATGGCCAAATGCTACAATGGGGAGATATTTGTAAAATGGCACAGAATTTCAGTTCAATAGGAATACTTTCAAGTGAGCTGTGGTATAATATGATTACTAAAGTAAGCTTATAACAAAATATTATATATTTGAAAATTACTAAAGGAGTATGTTTTAAGTGTTCTCATCATGAAAACAGGTCTGTGAGGTAATCCACAAGTTAAAACAACTTGTTAAAATAACTATTGTACTGTATACATATGAAATCACAAACACAGTCTTTACTTATCATTTAAAAATTAACCTCTAAAGATAGCAGGATTTCTTATGCCAAGAGGACATACACAGATTTACAGTGACTATTCTGCCATTCCTGTATTATCAACAGGTTCCAAAGTAGTTTCTTATCTATAATCTATTCCTGCTTCCTATGTCCTGTGTCAAACTTCTACCAGAGCTTTTCCATATAATAGACTTCTAAAGCTCTCTTATTGTTTCAAAGTAAAATTCAGAACTCTGTTTAAAATCTGGCTGCAGTCTGCCCTTGCCACCTCCCACTATTTCCTCCACTCTGGCACACACACACACACACACACACACACACACACACACACACACACACACACACACACACTCCCACCAGAGATTTTTCTCCCAGCCAGCAGAAGTCTTGAACTGGAAGTGCATACTATTGTATGGTCCCCTTTCGTTTATGTGGACTAGGGACTCAGTTCCTTGCATCCACTTCACCAGCCTTTACTTGGCTTAACTGATCAGCTCTGTCATCCATGCATACTGAAACATGGGCTACGATTCCTTGTTTGGGCTTTCGTAGACAGTAAGATCTTTTCTATCACATTTATCTATCTCAGCTGTGAGGCTAGGGTTGTGCTTTAGATTTGACATGCTACATAGCACCTAGCTCATACTGCTTTACACAATTTGTTGGAGAAAGCTGTTCTTATGGAAACACTAACCCAGGTATTTTGTGCTTTAGACCATTTGTAGAGGTGCCAGCAGCAGTATGTCCCATCTTATGGATTACAATCATGCCTAGGAGTAAAAAATGAAAGAAATAAAAGAAAAAAATTAAGTACTGAATTTTACCTCATATACAATCAAATATAAAGGAGAGGCAAAGTCCTAAATGTTTGTTCCCCAAAATTCACATGCTGAAATTTAATACATAAAGTGACATTTAGAAGGGAGACCTCTGGGGTTGACCATGCAGAGCTTTAAAAATGTGGCTCAATATAAGAGTATCCCAGAGAGCTAGCCAGTCCCTTCTTCACATAAGGGAGAGACTACTATCTGTGAGCTAAAGATGAGCCCTTATACATTGAATCTATCAGTATGTACATTTTAGATTTTCCAGTTTCTACAACTTCAAGAGATAAATTTCTGTTATTTATAAGTCCTCCAGTCTGCAGTATTGTTTAATAATAAAAACTGATTTAATAATATAAATATACTTTCTTGTTAATTTCAGGTAGAAGAAAAGAAGGACTTTGGAATATTGAAAAATATACCAGTGAAACCAGGCATGGTGGCTCACACCTGTAATCCCATCTCTTGGGAGGTAGAAGCAGGACTGCCACAAGTTTGAGGCTGGCCTAAGCTACATAGTAAGTTCAAGGTCAGCCTGAACTACAGAGACCTTGTCTCAAAAAAACTAAAAAAAGGGCTGGAGATTTAGCTTAGTGGTTCCAGTGCCCACCTGGCAAGCACAAGGTCCCTGGTTTCATCCCTGGTAACCACATACAACAATACCGGGAGTGATGGCTCACGCCCACCGGCAATCAGTACCACATACCACAGTGCTGGGCGTGGTGGCTCATGTTTGGAATCCCAGCACTTGGGAGACAGAGGCAGGAGGGCTGCTGAGTTTGAGGGTTACCGAGCTCCATAGTGAGCTCAGGGCCAGCCTGAACTACAAAGAGAGACTCTGTCTCAAAAAAAAAGAAAAAGAAAATTATACCAGTGATGAAATTTTGCATTTTAATGGATTGGTTTTATAGCATTATTTGATAGACATTCCATATCCTCAAAATGTTACTTTCAGTACTTTTTTTGTTTTGTTTTTTGCAGTACTGGGATTGAACTTGGGTCCTTCTGATAACAAAGTTGGTGTGGTACCACATGAGCCAAATTCCTGGCCCTTTCAGTACTATTAAGAAAGTAATTCCAAAAAAAATTTCTGATACAGACTAATAAAAACTGTCAGCATTACAAGCTGGAAAAATTAGTTCAGGTTTCTTTAATATTTCAAGTTAATTTAAAAAAAATCAAATGACTTAGTGTCAAATAAAGATTTAAAATCCAAAGGTGAACTGTCCTTGGATTTTGGCAGTCTTACATAAGTAATGTACTGAATTATGTACAAATGCTAAGGCAAGACTTTATGTATATGCATGTATGCTTTGGTGGGTCATGCACTTACCAGCAATTAAAATCAAAATCGAGTTTTGGTACATATATAGGAATAAAGAGGACGTATGGAAGGAAATTAAGTTCTAATCATGAAAACTATATAAAAGGTAAATTACCAATAGTATCATGACCATGGTCTCCTTTTTCTTTACAGGTACCATTTTCATGCTTTAAAATGCCAGATGGTCTGTAAGGTCCACAGTGTTTTGAAGGATCTGGTACAACATTCTGTAAACAAGATTTGAGTTTTATTTTTAAGAAAGGTGTTTTAGAAATTGGCAACCAGTTATGTATGATCACTAAATGCTAGCACAAAAATCAAAAAGACATCTGGTAACTCAAAGCTTGAAGATTAGCTAAGTCTTATGTGAAAGTAGATGAATATGTAATTTTACTAAATTCCCATGCTGGCTTCAGAATTAAATAATATGGTTTAGACATTTTATACTTCATGGAACAGGTCGCTGCATTTCTTCTTTATATGTTAAAATTCCCAGCATAAAGGCAGATATAAAACTTTTTATTAGATACTAAACCTCAAAGGAGTACAGTACACAGCTTGACCTTTAGATTTCAGAACTTGCTCTCCAGATGAAAAATTCTGAGGTTTAAAGTAAAATCTGTTTTCAAACCATTTCTTTTCATAAGCAAGTTTATGTATGCTCAGCATAACAACTAAAATTATCTTCAAATCTTAAGGGCACACTAGGCCGGAGGGTTAGCTCAGTGGTTCCTGCGCCTGCCTCACAAGCGCAATGTCCTGAGTTCGATCCCTGGAAACCACATATAATGCTGGGCGTGGAGACACGCCCACCAACAATCAACACCGCATAACACAATGCCAGACGTGGTGGCTCACGCCTGTCATCCCAGCACTCGGGAGGCAGAGACAGGAGGATTGCTGAGTTCATGGCGGCTTGCCTGGGCACCATAGTGAGCTCAGGGTCAGCCTGAACTACAAAACGAGACCCTGTCTCAAAAATAAAAAAAAAAATCTTAAGGGCACAAAAATATAGTCTGAAATCATAAATCATATTGTTCAGTAAAAATAAGAATTTGCTATAGGTTGAATATTCCTTATCTGATATGTTAGGAATAGAAGTATTTTGGGTTTTGGAATATTTGCATGTATATAATGAGATATCTTGAGGATAGGACCCCAGTCTAAACATAAAATTCATTTATGTTTTATGAGTATCTTATGCAAGTAGTGTTTTTAGAGTGACTGCATTTTGAAAGCAATCCATCACATGAGGTGGTTTGGATTTTTCTACTTGTAGCATCATGTCACTGCTTAGTTTCAGATTTGGATATCTGGATCAGAGATGCTCAACTGATATACCTTATACGTCAGTGTAGTAAGTCCCTCCTATGACCTGGTTTTACAAATAATTTTTCATAATGAGGAAGAAAGAAACAGATGAGAATCTATGCTATTCCACAGAATGGACCTGTATGACAAAGGCAAACTAACTTATACTAAAAACTCAATTAAAGACAATTGTCCCACCAGCAATATAGGAGACAATGAACAGTGTACGCCCTCAAGTCAAACCAGGTCAAGAAAATGGATACATTTCACATAGATAAAATCTAATATATATATTTCAGACTAATGTTTTCCAATCTTTGATTTATTAAGACTTTGCTCTAAGGAAATGCTAGGAGGACAGCTCTGACAGAGTCAGCTTCACTCCCACAGAAGAATCTTCACAGTTTGGAATCCATCTGCCAAGACCAGTAGCTCTGTACTCTAGGTGTGTTTGAGGGGCTGCCAGCGTGTCATCAGAAGTATCCATGGCACAAAAGACAAGATAAATCATTGATTCTACTGTGCAGTGCAGCTAAGACACTACCTTGGCAATAGGTAATAGAGACCAGATGGGTATCATTTGAAATTTTCAAGTGATTTACCTTTTAAAATTGAATATGTATACATACTTTCCAAAAATTTGGTTGACAATTCCCAGCAAGCCAATCTGAATGAACAGCACGAGAAGCATTGGTAGATAAATCTTCATTGATAAACCCCATACCCTCAGCAAACTTGGTGGCTGGACATTAGGAAGAAAAGTCTAAATTAATTAAGTTTATAGGTACCATAACAAAATATATGCACAATACACAGTCTAGGTCAGCTATCTTTTAAATGGGGTACACAAAAACTGTCAGATATTGATAATATTCAGATATTAATAGCTTCAGAGAAGTCAACTTCTAGTTTTCAATTTCTACATGTCTTTCAAATTGGTTTAAAAAAAGTCCCTGATGGGTATGTTATGATAGTCTCCTGTGCTACCTCACCTGAGCTGGACCATTTTCCCATTTTCTCCACTTTTCCAAAAAATGAAAGGCACACCTTTCACCAGTACCAAATCTTACTGATCTAACTAGATCAGTAAGCACAAGGTGAAAAAAAACTTCAATATATCAATCAAGGAGATGAATGGAGTCAATTGAATGAAAAGATTCTGTTGTCAGGTAGTATACAATTCTACATATCCAGCTAAATTGAAAGGAGTCTGCTATGCATCATTATAAATATTTCTGATTATATGTCATGTATCAATTTTGACATGCAAGCTGGAAGTTGTTCAAGTAACACCCTCTGCCATAGCAAACCCATTCAGTCCCATCTTAATAATGTTCTTGGGATCTTACACATATAAAAATGTAATAAAGGAAGAAAACTGATGCTGAATCTAGTTTTGGTTCAGCAATTATTCATCCACAGATAAACTATTTTTTAAAAATTTTATCTTAAAGACAAAGAAGGATTTAAAAGTTACGGAACATAATCCAGTTAAATAGATATTAAGTACAAGCGCTAGAATTAAAATTAAGGTCTGCTTTTATCCCTATTTTATAAGGAGTCCTGCTTTTTCATACAGTGAAAACTACAGACAAAAGACCAGAAAAAATTTCAGTTTAGTTAAAAATACCTGACTCTCCTGCTAAAAGTGTGTGTGTTGTATGGTCCAGTACTTTTCGTGCCACACCAATAGCATTTTTAATTCGTCTAAGATTTCCTACTGCTCCTACATCCATAGTAGTGCTGTAAGAAATAAATGCAGTAAAGTATATTAATGTGTTTTCATAGGCTCAGGATAAGTGATACTGCCCTTCTCCAACCAATGTGTTATAGGATAAACTCTACCAACTTAACAGAAGAGAGAAAGTAAACCATTAATTCCATAGGGTCCCACAATCAGATAAAATTAAAGAAAAAGTAGGAATTCAGTCTACATATACACTAAAGTACTAAAATTTTGTTTCATTTCATTTATCTTAAACCTGGCTTCTGAAAGAGATCTTACGGTTTTGGGTCAAGCAAACTGCAGTATTTGTGGTTGGCAAATGATTATTTATAGGTCAGAGGCTTATTGTTATAACCTAGGATTCTTCTTGTGATTATCTGCTTTCCTAGTTATTTCCATTACTAGAATTTTTTTTTAAATTAAGAGACAAAGTCTTCATGTTTAGAAAGGCCAAGTACAATAAGCTAGTTTGACCTACAACAAGTCATGCATTCTTCTGTCTTGTTAAAGGACTACAACTCTAAATGTAATTAAATAAGCAGCAAAGGTGCAGAGATAAATAGGTCGTGTAGGGGATTCTTACCCATCCATGATCATTGCATCCAGTGTGGTTTCCCCACGTTCATCCGGGCTCCCTCCAAAGCCTACAGTGTCATCACACTGCTCTCTCTCACACTCGGCACAACCGTGCTCAATTGCATCCACGGGAGACCCTCCAGAGGATAATGTCTGCCAAGCTGTTAAATCCCAATAAAGCTTGTTTATATACATATATTTTTTTCAATGTCATATGCACCAAACCAAAAATATTTTGAAAACTTCCATTCAGATTCTGTTTTCACATTTAAACTGAATTTTTAACAAGTTAATCAAGTGCTACAGAGGAGTTTTCAGAGACAAGGGGAAGAACATGTCATTATTTATAGCCCAGTGCAAAGGTCCTTGGTTCAATGCCCAATTCAGGAAAAAAAAATTCAAACTAGCTATTAGTCCAAAGTGAGGGTTTATTTCACTTATCTACACTTATTTCTTCTGCTTAAACAAATATCATCTCCTATATTTTTTTCTGCTACTGTGGACTAACCTAGGGTCTCTGCACTGAGCTTCATTCCCAATCATTTTTAAAATTTTTATTTTCAGACAAGTCCACTTAAGTCACTGAATTTCCTAGGGTGTACTAGAACTTGTGACCTTTTGCCTTAGGCTCCCAGAGTATTCAGAGTACAGGCCTGTGCAATCATACCCAGCTCCTCTCCTTTATTTTAAAAGACAGAACAGAAAAAAACAGACAGGTTCAAAAATCTATTAGATCACCTTATACATTGCTTCTGCATCCATAGTACTGTCAAGGTAACTCTTAATAACAGTAACACTAAACAAATTATCTAGGTATCATAGGATCACTTCATTTTATATTCATAACAGCTTTGTACTAGTACTATGTATAACTATAGTTCTCATTTTAAACAAAAGTAACAGAGCCAGAGAGGTTAGGTAATTTCTTCACAGTCACACACCCATTTCTAAAAGTGGTCTCTGACTAGGTTGACTGTACTTTTAGTACTACAGTGTTCTATGGATTGTACAAACCACATTGTGCATTATCTTCAATAAGCAATAAAAAGATAGTTTCTTTACTGATAAAAAGAGAATTCCTTAAAAGGTAAGTGCTACTGTTGATAAGCACTGATAAATCATCACTTTTGGACCTACAGGCTTGAAAACAGATTTTTAGAAGTACTTTTACTATAGGCAACTTAGAATTGTCCCCTGGCCAGGCTGTTGGACTTTCTATTTCATTATTGCTGAGAGTATCTTTTTTCACAGTCTGATCTTTCATGTTCTCTGATTTCATATGCACTGCCTGTAATATACAAATTTCCTTCTACTAAATTCTGGAGCCAATTCTTCTCTCAAAAAGCTAATATACCAGCAGCCTCAGAAATGGGTCTAAAATTGCTCCTGTAGTATGTCCAGAAGTATATTTAAAAAACAAGCATGACACTATGATAATGGTATATACAGGATAAGATCAAAGCCCAGAAGATAGGAATCTAAATCAATGGACAAGATGGCAGGAAATCAACAGTTCCTTATAAAAAGTGCTGCCTTAGGTTTGTGGTTCTCAACTCTTCCTGAATTTTCACAAACAAAAAATCACACAGGAACTTTTAAAAAGAGATGTCCTATCATACATTTTGGAATAGGAAGAAAATGGTCAAAAGAAAAGGGGAGTTAGAGGCTAGTAAATAAGGGAAGAAAAAAAACCTGATGGTTAAAAAAAAAAAAGACCAAAGCTTATGCATATAGGGCACAGGGAATTGTCTGGAGGGCAGGAGAATGGGAAAAAAAAAAATGAGAATCAAGATGTGTCATACAATGGAACAAAACCTTAATGTTGAATGTGATTACAATGTATATATAAAATATACCAATAAAGTCAATTAAAAAAAATAAAAACTGATGCCCTGCTTTGAGCAGTTAGAAAAATCTCAGGAAGTGGGGCCGGGACAGGACATGATTCCTCAGAAGCACCACAGATCCTTTTAATGAAGTCAAGCCTGGAACCCCACATTCTAGGTGACAAGGACAGCACGTCAGCACGTAGCAGGAAATATAAATGAGAAAAGTGAGAGTCTGGGAAATTATTAGTTGTCCGCAAGGATGAAATTCAGGGTACCGATGTGGGTGAGGGATTAGAAAGAGAGGGGAAGAGGCCGAGAGATGACAGCCTGTGATAAGACTGCGTGTCAGACAAAAACCAGCTCGGGTGCTACGGGAATCGAAAATGCAGAGGCCACAAGCGCGTGAAGCTACTTGCAGGGGAGACTACACACTGCCGGCCTAGTGAAGAGCGTGATGCCCATTGACGGGACCTTAAATGTGGCAGTGACCAAGGGGATGGAGCAAATGCCAGCTGCAAGCCGCAGCGCTGCAGGAAGGGCTGGAGGTCCAGCCAGTGGGGCGCTCGCAGGGCCTCCCCGCGCCGGGAACATCAGCGGTCCAGACCTTCCCCAAGCAGCTCCTGCAGCGGAGCCACCCACCCCGGCCGCCACCCCGCACCTGTTTCGGTTGCACTCTTAAAAGGCCAAGTGTTGACGACCAGGGGCAGAGGGCTGGAGCCGCGCACTAGGGCCAGGCTAAGCAGAAGCTGCAGGACAATCAGAAAGAAATTCGACTTCCGCGCCATAGCTGCGAGAAAGGTCGCGAGCCCAGCAGTCAACTGAGACCCGGCAGCCCGCGCGCTCGCTGCAATCTTGAAGGCCTCCTAGGACCCGCCCACCTGGCGACTAGTCCACCCTGGGCTCAATCGGTGCTCCCTGAACTCTCGCGAGATGTAACCCTTTCGCGGACGGCGGAAGTTTTCTGTCTGTGGTGCTGTAGGTCCTGTCCTGAGGTGTTTGATCGTGACGGGTTTCTACTTAGGTGCTACGCAGTTTGGTTTTTTTTTTTTTTCTTTTTCCCTTTTAAAATAATCAACTAAATTGCTACTTTCCTGGTTCTTAAAAGGTACATTGCTCCTCACCTTGGAAAATTAGTATGAAGTTACGTAGGCCTGGGGCCCATAACTTTAGGGACTTGTGGTAATTGCGGCGTACTATTTAATATGGCTTTAAACGTTGTTCTCTTAGTTCGAAGTTGAACTTAAAAAGTTTGCCAAACCTAAAATGTGCTCTGGAATTCCTCAGACGTCTACTCTTTGTTTGCGTGGCCTCCCACCACAGCATTTTCGAAGGATGTCCTCTGGTTATAAATCCCTGAGCTGGCAGAAACGAACATCTGGGAAAATAGAAATGTATCCTCTGCGGAGCCCATTGAAGGGCACATTCCAGCACCTCCAGGCAGCAATACCACCTCCATTCTTTTGTGAACGAACTTTACTTACATGCCTGGCACCATTAATTATTAAGTAAATGTTTGAATAAAAGGAGGAATGGAGAGTTTACCTGCATGGTAGAGATTGCTCATTTTGATAATTCTGTGGCTGCACAGATGTGTGAGCATGCATCACTAATCCTTCTGGGGCTCTGGAGTGCTTGACAGGTATCTAAAGGAAGGCAAAGTTCTGAAGAACATCCATAAATCTATCCAGGCTTCACAATATGAACTCGAGGGGTACTGTGAGGCTTACAAAATCTTCAAAACCATTTCTGCTAGGAAATAATAATTTAAACAGCATAAGATCACGAATACGAATAAAGGCAGGGAGGAACTATTTTGAAGGTAAGGTGTTGTCAGAGGAACTGCTGTAAGCTCCTTCAGTGGGGTTTTAGAGGAGGAATAAGCCATTTGTGCTGGGGAAAAGACCATAAGCTAATACCAGGTGAAAGGTGAAGCAGGTTAAGAATGCCAGGAAAACTTACGTTGTCCTTTGAATGCATTTTTCTTAGCATTTGAACCGAATACTTATATACAGACTAAGGATCTGGGCCATGTCTTCAGCAAAAATTGTAAAATACTATACAGGAGAAATTGGTGTCAGTGCCTGGTCATTCCTTAGCTTCTTTCTAGCTCTTCCACTATTTGTGTTTCTCAAGCTAAAACAGGTTAAATTTCACCTCCTTCTGAGATAAAAGAGTATTCACTCTTCTCCAAAGTTTTCTCTCTTTATTGGAAATTAAAAATCTTATCAGAGAAATTCATCTCATTTATTGGTTGGAGGAAAACAGCTAAATTATTTGCTAATCTAAATATCAACTTTCCCATAAATATTTCTATTTAAAATAATGTGCAATCTCAAAAGAATCTTTTTAGTGGCTATTAAAATACCTAGTGTAGCCGGGCGTGGTGGCTCACGCCTGTAATCCCAGCACTCGGGAGGCAGAGACAGGCGGATTGCTGAGCTCGAGGCTTGCCTGGGCTACATAGTGAGCTCAGAGCCAGCCTGAACTACAAAGCGAGACCCTGTCTCAAAAAAAAAAAAAAAAATACCTAGTGTATACAGTTTGCCTAAATTTAGTTATCTGTGTAGCTAAGACTTAACTGAAAAAGTTAATATAGTTTAGATATTTCATGTCGTTTTAGATTATTGTTTTTTGACTGACACTTTGAACACTTTAGCCTCCAGAACTAAAAGTCACTTGTTGTTAGTCTCAGATTTTCATTTGTGCCTCAATATGTCAGGATCCTTCTGTTTTAGACTTCTGCTTTTATAGAGGAAAATTAAATGAAAACTTTTGTTAACAGGTGGGTAGATGTTAATAATACAGTCTACAGTTTTCCTAGAATTCTCTTTGTTTTATTCAATCATCAGTTATAATTCCTGAGATAGAGTTTTACTGAAAAATTAAAAAAGCTATAAATTATTATTTAAATCCAAAATTCATTACCCAGTTTTATTTGATAAAATGTGTTTGTTGCTGGGCATGGTGGGTCATTCCTGTAATCCCAGCACTCCAGAGGCAGAGGCAGAGGCAGGAGGATTACTGAGTTTGAGGTTTACCTGGGCTACATAGTGAGCTCAGGGCCAGCCTCATCTAGAAAGGGAGACCCTGTCTCAAAAAAAAAAAAAAAAAAAAAAAAAGTGTGTTTGTTTTCCTAAATTGAGATTAGAGCTAAAAATACTTCAGGCCTGGAGTTTTTCAAAGCCTGGGTTTTAAAACTTGGACCAAAAAAATATCAAGTGTGATGAATTTATGTAGTCTTTGTAGGACACATGTTCCTCATAGTGTGTTTTGTTTTGTTTTGTTTTAGACAGGGTCTTGCTTTGTAGCAGTCCAGGCTGGCTCTGAGCTCACTATGTAGCCCAGGCAAGCCTCAAACTCAGCAATCCTCCTGTCTCTACCTCTCGAGTGCTGGGATTATAGGTGTGAGCCACTATGCTCTGCACTGTGGTTGGTATGTGGTACTGACTGCTGGTGCGCATGAGTCACCACTCCTGGTATTGTTTTATGTGGTTACCCAGGATTGAAACCAGGGACCTTGTGCTTGCTAGGCAGGTGCTGGAACCACTGAGCTAAATGTCCGGCCCATAGTAATAGTGTTCTTATTGTACAAAGTTTTGAGAATGAAGTAGAAGATGTTAGATGATATCAAAGTGCCAAATAATATACTGATGCTTTAATTGGTGTTTGTCAGATATTATCAACTGGCGTCAACAGTCCAGAAACATACAAAGAAGCAAAAAGAAATCAGTTTGAGATACAGAAATTTCTACAAGAATAAGAGTCGGCAGAATACCTAGAATGCATTTTAAAGTAAGCACTTAGAATTTTTTTTAAACATTTAATAGGAGTTAAAAATGTTTTCAGTCTATTTTGATCTGTCTAAAATTTAATGTAAGTTTATGTGGATGATACATGGCAAGTTTATAGGATTTCTGGATGTCTTTAAAAAATCAACTTTCTCGAGTCCTACCAAGGAAAAAGTCTCAAGTGGAAACTTAAATGATGTTACAAATAAAACTGTCTTCTGTGTGTGTGTGTGTGTGCATATCTCTGTGTGTATATGTGTGTATGTGTGTATGTATGTTGGAGGTTGAGAGGGGATAGTTTGAGGCAGCTGCATGTTCCCCTCCTTTTTCTCTAAACTTCATGGCTTTCAATTTATCAGTCTCAGAAAGATGAAGAATTGAGTCTCTCCTGATAGCATTTGAAGCTGTGGTTCCACAGAGGATTTAACGCTGTAGTTGCAGGGAGTCTAGGTATTTCAAATCTGAGGCTTAAAAAACTAAGCCATCCCCTCTGGCTTTTGCACTGATGCTGTGAAATCCATTTGAGAAACATGCCCATGTTTTGCTACTTGTTCAAAGCTGTAAGCGTGACTTGGCATTGAAATAATAATTCCTTTTTCAAAACTCCCCACTGAAATTTTACCTGGGTTATCTAAATACAGGCTATTTATTTGATTGCAATTTGTACCTACCAGTTTTGCAAACTGTTAAATAATGATTTTTGCTGATGCTTATTTTTGTACTGTATTTCTAATTTAATTTTTTTACATTAACTCAGGAAAACTTGCTGGTACTACCTGAGCATATATTATAGATGTAATTAGAGTTGTACAGCAGTGTTGTTGTCTTAGTCTCTAAATGAAGAAAGAGAATATTGTTCCATTTTAAGATGTTTTCCCCCTAGGTCATGCCTTCAAAATCATTTATCAAAGTCAGTAAAAGTTCAAATCACAAACTTCAAAAAAAATAACCTTTGCATGTCATCATAATGACAAGATTATATAGTAGAATATTGATAAACTAAGTGATATTTTCCTCAAATTATGGTATATGCAATATATTTTAAATCCATGATACTAGGACACTGCTATCAAAGTTATTATGAAGAGGATACTTTAGATCATTTTAAATATTGGATGATGCTTTTTATGACAGTTGTTTATAACACGTATTGTCTCTATAAATGTGATCCATTATTACAGAAAAGGCTCAGACCTTAGGGCAACAGAACAAAATGTTCACCTACAACTTTAAATATCACTTTGACATTCTTTACTAGTGCCACAGATGATTTTGATGAAGAAGTTCATAATAAAAGCAAAATTCCAAAGTAACAATTATTTGCAATAAGTACATTATTTATTTAAAATTATATTCATTGTTGATTATTTTAAAGGGAAAGCATACTACACGTATCTTTTATATAACTATGTATATAGTTTCTCAGTGGTCCATATAAATATATAAAAAGGAAATGTGATGTACTTTTCTTTCATTTAAAAATAACACATATGTTATTCACATATGTCAAAATACTTTAGCCCTCATTTTAAAGAAATAGTTGTGTTCTTCACATATCTCATAGTACTTTAACCTTTATTGAAAATATCACCCTTTTAGTGTTTTAGTATCTGACAAGAAATTTGACACATTCTGTTGTTACAGTATTGTGTAGTTTTTTTTTTTTTTTTGAGACAGGGTCTCGCTTTGTAGTTCAGGCTGGCTCTGAGCTCACTATGTAGTCCAGGCAAGCCTCGAACTCAGCAATCCTCCTGTCTCTGCCTCCCGAGTGCTGGGATGACAGGCGTGAGCCACAGGGAGTGGTCTCCCTGTGAATCCCTCTCCTTCAAATTGTAGCAAACACTGATCACTTTATTGTTCTTACAGTTTTGCCTTTTCCAGGCTGTTTTGTAAGATTCTTACAGTCTGAAGACTTTTTACATTGGTTTCTTTTACTTAGTAATATGTTTTGTTTCCTCCATGTCTTTTCATGGCTTGATAGCTCATTTATTTATTTATTTATTTATTTATTTATTGCTTTTTGGAGACAGGGTCTCGCTTTGTAGTTCAGGCTGGCCCTGAGCTCACTATGTAGCCCAGTCAAGCGCCGCGAACTCAGCAATCCTCCTGTCTCTGCCTCCCGAGTGCTGGGATGACAGGCATGAGCCACCATGTCCGGCATTGTGGTATGTGGTGTTGATTGTTAGTGGGCGTGTCTCCACGCCCAGCATTATATGTGGTTACCAGGGATCGAACTCAGGACCTTGCGCTTGCGAGGCAGGCGCCGGAACCACTGAGCTAACCCTCCAGCCCCCAGATAGCTCATTTATTTTTAATGCTAAATAATATCCTATTATTTGGTTGTAGAACAATATCTATTCACCTGCTGATGGGCATGTTATTTACTTCCAACTCTTGGCAATTATAAATAAAACTGCTATAAACATCTGTGTGCAAAGTCAGAATAATTTTAATGAGTATATAAAATTTATTTATGACTGCATAGAAGCATCAGTGATTTCAGTTACCTTTGAAGTTTTTTTGTTCTTGTATATAAAAATATTTTCAGAATCTGTCAGGTATGACACTATTTTAATAACTTATGGTGTGTATATGGAATTCAGGACCTATACTGGGCTCAGGTAGTAAGCAGAGTTAGGTCAGTCTGTAACTAACACTCGGATTTCTGTAGTCTAGACAGATTTAGAGATTCAATTGGCCTCTATAAATTCAGAGCAAGTTCAGGAAATCAGAAGGCTGGAGAGAATGGTATCACAAGAACTTTAGTTCTAAACAAGGGACATTTCCGTGCTCCCAACATCTTTATAATTTTCTGTAGTTATGGAATTCAGTAGTTGCAAACATAATTGCAGCACAAAGGACTGATAGCATTCAGTTTATCTGTCTGAATTACAGGATGGTCTATAAAGACCTGCATTACAAATGTTTTAAAGTCCTTAAATTTCATGCACTTAGGGTTATGATTGTTAAAATGTTTTTATCCCTTTTAAGTGCTTTCATTTGCAAATAACAGAAAATTTGAAAGAAAGAGGGTTAGCATTAGGGTTTTACTTTTTTGTAACTAATAACACCTAGAAAGCTGCTGGTATTAGTTTAATATCTCAAAAATGTCACAATTTACGTTTTGCTTTTTTTTTTTTTTGAGACAGTGTCTTGCTTTTGTAGTTCAGGCTGGCCCTGAGCTTACTATGTAGCTCAGGCAAGCCTCGAACTCAGCAATCCTCCTGCCTCTGTCTCTCAAGTGCTGGGATTACAGGCAGGAGCCACCAAGCCCATCATTGTGGTATGTGGTATTGATTGCCGGTGGGTATGAGCCACCACGACCGGTATTGTTGTATGTGGTTACCGGGGATCGAACCAGGGACCTTGTGCTTGCTAGGCAGGCTCCAGAACCACTGAGCTAAATCTCTAGTCCCCACGTTTTGCCTTTTTTTTTTTTATCGGAAGACATGCTATTGTTGCTCCATACTTGTACCTACATTCAAGCCAGAAAAAGTGAGAAAGGCCTAATGTCAGTTGCATCTTATTTTCTCCTTTTTTGTTTGCAAAGTAAAAGCATTCTTAGGCACTTTTAACAGAATACTATTTTATTCTCATTGGTTAAAAAAGGCTGCGGGGTGAAAGGAACACTTTTCCACTGTTGGTGGGATTGTAGACTTGTACAAACAACCATTGTGGAGATCAGTGTGGAGATTCCTCAGAAAACTAGGATTAGAGGTCCCATTTGACCTTGCTATTCCCCTGCTAGGAATATACCCAAAGGAATTGAAAAATTCATATTGTAAAGACATACGTGCACCCATGTTCATAGGAGCTAAGTTTGTAATAGCCCAATCTTGGAAACAACCCAGATGCCCATCAACTGGAGACTAGATAAAGAAGATGTGGCTTTTAAATGAAATGGAGTATTACTCTGCCATAAAGAATGATAAATTTAATTCATTTATGTGCAAATGGATACACCTTGAGGATACACTAATAAGTGAAATAAATAGATCCCAGATATGTAAATACCGTATCTTTTCTCTGATATGAGAACCTGTAGATGTAAATGAGTTCTAGAATGTATGGCGGATTTTATAAAACAGGAAATATTCAAAGGCAGTATGGTGGGAACATAATGAGGGGAAAGAATAAATATGATTTGTAAAGAAAAAAATAGCATGTATATAAGGGGTGGGGAGTTGTGGGTGGGTAGGGATATGGGTAAAAATGAGAATTAACTTGCATCATACACTGGTACAAATTCCCCAATGTTGAGAGTGATTGTGAGCTGTATATAAAATGTATCAATTTCGAATTCAAGAAAAATAAGTCACTTGTCCTTTTCAACAAAATATACCATGGTTAAAATTTTCCTTTTTTAAAAAACTCATTACTTTTTATTTTGAAGTCATTTTTAGGTGAGTATACTGTGTAATAGAAACGCCCAGAAATAAGAGCTCAGACACTTATTTAACCTTGAAAGTTTAAAACATGTAAATTTCTAGAAACTTAAGGACTTTGAACTTCCTTGTATGTTTGGAGTCTGAATAATATTATTTAGCTTGCAAGAATCAAAGAAGCTCCAGTCAACATCAGAATTACGACTGAGTGCTCAGTGAGATATTGAAAGGAAAATGGCAATTCTCTCTCTGGGGTAAAAAGATGATTATTTCTGAGAAGAAGAGATTAAAGGAAATTGGATGAATTAATGCTTGATATTCTTGATCTTCTCTAGGAGTAGTAAAACTCACCTACCAAGATTGCAGAGAGTTTGGAATAGAATTGGTGATTAGAAATTGGTGAAGCGTTTTAAATGATTTATTATAGAAAACCTCATAAAGATGAGCAATAGAGGAACAAAAAAGATTGTGGAGCATAGATGGATTTTCACCCCAAATCAAATTGCCTTATACTGTTTAATCCTAATTAATTGCAGTCTTCTTTTCCCCAGAATCGTTTTAGAGAACTTAAATTATAACATTAAAAGTGAGAGTCATCCCCTACTGGGCAGAGTCAAGTTATGTGATGGGAAATATATTGGTACAGCTGATAATGGCAAAGTAAGGAGGTTGTAACAAATGATAACAGCCCTTTTCATATGCAGAAGGCTGTTATATTGTGGGCTGGAAAAGCAACAGATTGAACAAGGTTGGAAACTCAAACAATGGTTGCCATCGTTTTTTGGTTCTTTCTTTTATTATCTCTTTCTTACTTCTTACCTTTCTGCCTTTCTAACTCCCTCCTTGTTTTCTCCTTTTTCTTTTCCCTAATTTTCAAGTATTTACTAGTTAATTAATTTTTTGTCAGGAATTTTTAAAATGTTATGATACATTAAAAAAAAAAGATTCCCACTCTGAATGAATTTACATAAACTACTACACAAATATATAGTATGTTAAAGAACCATAGAAGCCATTATGGAAAATAAAGTAGTATAAATCCTGGCAGTACAGACTGCTTGGATGATAGGCCTATGGTGAAGTGTTGAGGAGGGGTTTTGAAGGAAGAATTAAAAGACTTACCAATGTCTTTTATATGAGGTATAAACTACATGAGCTAAGTTTGGCACCAAGGTTTAGCTACCTTGGACAATATACAATGCAAATAGTCATAATTTAGGAATTTAAGATGAAAAATGGTGAAAGAATAAAGTTTTGGCTTCGAACAGACATGACGCTGCAGTTGATTTAAATAATGTATTTCTCTGACCCATTTGTGAGCCTTATAAGGGTTGCTTATAGTGGTCTCAGGAGTATACTCATAGAAATGATTACTAGTGTTAAAATAATTTTTTAGTATATGTGCTGCCGAAGTGAGCACTTAAAATAAATTTTTATGAAAATAGAAATCCAGTTATCCTGCTCTTTTGGTGATGTCTTTTTCCAAAGAGGGAAACCATATTCTATGTTGGCCAAACGTTAATGTTTAAATCAGCTGGAGGATGAATAGAGGAAGACTTTCTCAATTCCTTATATATCTTTTCATGTTGAGGGAATTCACAGAACTCTCGACTCTGAATTACTTCTTTCATGGATAAATTTGGAAGATTAAACTGGGTACAGCCATATCATTTGCCCTTATCTTCTTGACCTGAACTACTCCTGGGGAGTAGACTCTTTGTTTTGGTTTGCTATGTACAGCTGAGTAAATCTGTCCAATTCTAGGGCTTTATACTAAGAAGTAAAGGACAGCCTTTATGAAAATGGTTGTTAGCCTTGTGAATGGTATTCCTTAATTCTGTGTTTCACTGTACTCAAATTCTTGCTGAGGAAGAGAAGTATTGTTTAGAAAGTTACCTCATAGGATCAAACACCCATAGCAGCCACACAACTTTCTTACATTTCAGACCTATTTATAATAAATAGTCACACATATAATTTTATCTATAGCTGTCATTTTGCATGCAAAAAAATGGAAGTTTAGAGCAGTTAAATCTCATGACCAAACTCATAGATGGTACAAGTAGTTATAAGGTACATACAGGTCTTCTTCCTACAAAATACAATGTTTTCTCCCCTTCTATCTCATATTGCTTTGGATATATCTTATGAAAAATATTCTTTGCATCACTGAAGGAGTGTATAATTCTTCATTGTTTGAGAAGGTATATAGGAATGTCTGTCAAGTTATAAAATGAAAAACATTCCTGCTAAATATTATTAAGTCCTTGCACATTTATTCATCCATTTCACACTTGAAATATGTCAATTTTTCATTTGTATCTGAAATACATTCAAATATATTTTCTTTAAAGTTGCTTTCATAAAGTTTTTATAAGTGCTGCATTTTGGTATTGATTTTGCTAAGTTTGTTGATCTAGTGATACTTGTGATGCTACTAAGTAGTGAATAATAACATCTCTCATCATGGTGGAAGAATTTCCATACAGCTGCTTTCCACCAAATACTTCTTAATTCCTTCACCTTGGCAGAATGCAGTATCTATTAATTATCACAAAATTTAAAAAGTCTCTTGCTTCAAAATGGAAACTTATTTGGGCTTATTTTTATGTGAAGGAAAAATTTAACATGGTGAGTACCCAGGAGAGTCCTTATAGATAGATAGTAGTACAATATGAATGGCACTGGAATGCTTCCATGTGGCAGTAAACTCTTATCTCTAGCCAAGACCCATCAACACAAATAGAAAAAATGTGAATTAGCCATTGAGACTGTACATTTACTATTAAGAGCAACTGTGCAATCTAGTTTTCAAGACCAGTACTACCAAAACACATTTTTCTACATTACATAATGTTATCATTTAAATATTGTCATTCAAATGTGAAGACCAGCTGTGCATATCAGGACACAGCTGTTGGGTTGAGGTGCAGATAAGCCATCTGGTGCTTGGTTCTGGGTGGTTAAATTCCAGCCAGGGATTTAGCTTCATATCCAGCTGTGATAAAGTAAATTGAAGGCTGCATATTATTCCTCAGAAATCACTCCTTTGAGACATTTCCCAGAAATAAATTTTAACCAGAAGTGTCATTGATTGGTTTTACACTTTCAATTATAGCATTTGCCAAAATAAGACCAAAGAGAAAACTGTTCACTCGTTTCATTTTCTTTGTATGAAATAAAACAAAATAGTTAAAGAGAATGTAGCTTTTCAGTCTCCCTCAAATTTTATATGTGTGCAGGGACAACCTGCAGTATATCTGACTGGCTTCATACATTTCTCAGAATGATAAAAAGAAAAACCAAATGATCCATAAAAGCTGAGTAAGAGAGCAAAGGTGGTAATTAGCCTGATTTCCATAATCACCATATCTTTAGGTTTATAAAATAAGAGAAAGCAATGATAGTTTCAGAATAGTTATCTCAGGCCTTAGGCACACCTTTCTTTCAAGAGACAGGTTTTAAAATGCTACCTTGACTCTGAATTTGTGGCTAATCATAGAGTCCTGAGCAAGAAAAAGATATTGAAGTTTGTCTATACCAATGTCATTAGGAATATCCATATATAGCTATCTATGTTGTAGAAGTACCCTTCATTAATTTTAAATATTTTCAGAGAAGCAGAATTTTACTATACCTTATTGTAATGTTTTAGTGAATACTGCATAGACACTTTAAAGCAAACAGTACTAGGATTTATCAATTGACAAGTGGAATACAATTGTATATATTAGGTATGTTAACTTGTTTACTCATGAATTATTTTCAATGTGTTTACTTTTATTAAGCTACACAAATTATACTATTATCTGTATCTATAGCTTTCTATGTATTTCATTCAAAGATTATGTCATATATATAAATATAAAAACATTGTTTAGGGCCGGAGGGTTAGCTCAGTGGTTCCGGCACCTGCCTCGCAAGCGCAAGATCCTGAGTTCAATCCGCGGTAACCACATACAATGCTGGGTGTGGTGACTCATGCCCACTAGCAATCAATACCACATACCACAGTGCTGGGCGTGGTGGCTCATGCCTGTAATCCAGCACTCCGGAGGCAGAGACAGGAGGATTGCTGAGTTCGAGGATTGCCTGGACTACATAGTGAGCTCAGAGCCAGCCTGAACTACAAAGCAAGACCCTGTCTCAAAAACAAAAACAAAAACAAAAACAAAAACAAAAACAAAAACAAAAAAATATTGTGTATAACTTAGTGATATTTTACATATAAAAATTTACTTGTGCAGTCAACACCTAGATCAAAGTTGCAACATTTTTAAGAGTTCTTAGGCAGTTCCTACCCCATCCCAAATATAACCCTACCATGACCTCTATCATTATAGATTCATTTGCCTATTCTTAAATTTTATATAAATGAAGCCATATATGTCATATTATGTTTGGCTACTTTTTTGTCAGTTTTATGTGTATTAGTTACTTTTCTCTTATTACTGAGACAAAATACCCAACACCCAAAGTTAAATGGGATGGGGTTTTTTTTGGCTTACAGTTCATAGAGATTTTAGTACATAATCAGCTCACTTTGTGGCTGGAGGGCAAACAAGCAGAGCAGAGAAGAAACATGACATGCTGAAGCTCCAAAGGTAACCAGAGACAGTTCATGGGGCCCACAGCATAGCAACAGCAACAAGAGAAAATTCTCCACAGTTTTCTGCCATCCAAACTACTGAGTGGTACTAAACCTGTCGCTTATGTCTAGTGGTTTAGTAATCTCACTTAATCCTAGCTTTACAATTTGACATTCAACTATTTGTGAAAAAGAGTCTCACCTTATCCAGATGAGGCTTTGGGGGGGGGACATCTAAACACAAACCATGACCGTTAGATTTGTTTACATCATTGTATGTTGCTGTAGTTCTTTCTTTTTCATCCTTTGTAACTTGCTTTACAATTATTTTTCCATTGTACTATTGATTGTCCGCATTGTTTCCAGTTTGAGAAGAGCTGCTACTAACAGTCCTGTACATGTTTTGGGTAGAATTTAGCACTCCTTTCTGGAATGTGTTTACCCAACTTTATTTTCTTAAGCAAGATATTCCAAATACAGTTCCTTTGTCCATTTCGTGGATCTACATATATGGAATAAAATTAACTAATAGAAAAACATGTGCTTAAAGCCTTTTTGGTTAGGAAGTACATTATTGTTCATTTCACATTTTGGTCTTTCTCCTCAATAAAAGACTTTTTCTTGCCAAGAAAACAAAACAAGGTTGAAGAGATATTCAGTAAGATTTAAGCATGAAGGTCTAACAGGACTAAGCCATAGGCAGAAATCATAAAAAAAGAAAAAAACCTAATCATTTTATCATAAGCTCACTTTCTGAATTTTTTTGCTTCAAAAGACATACTGCAAACAGTTTGAAATATCTAACATTACCTGCAGCAATTTCCAGGCCATCCCTACAAAAAACTAAAGGAGCATGCAAAAGTTGTTAAGTAGCATGCTACTGATTGAGAGAGAAATGTCTACCCTGCTTTCTGTCTCCTGACTTCTTCCATCAGGGAAAAGAAGATAAAGCAGTATGAATAATGTTCATGTATGCTTAGAAAATGCTTTTGATGAGGCCTAGCAACATTTGTTTTTGGTTTCTATCTAATATAATCAAAATTTCCAAAACCATAAATTCTAATTCACTAAGTGTCATTATGTTCCACTCAATTCCTTAGAATAAAAGCATAGAAGTCATCTTTCTTTTTTTCCTCTTAAACTGTCTTTAGTACATTAGGGAGTCTATTGGTATTATAAATATATACCAAATAGGACTATTTTTCACTATTTTTTTCACTGTTGCCTTTTTTGTCCAGACCATTATCTCTACCCTATACTGGCCAAGAGTCAGTTTGGTACATTTCTGATTCTACTTTTCACTTGTTTTATAGTCTACATTCCTAGTGAATCTAATACTATTATTTATGATTTTTTTTTTGAGGCAGGGTCTTGCTTTGTAGTTCAGGCTGGCCCTGAGCTCACTATGTAGACTAGTCAAACCTTGAACTCAGCAATCCTCCTGCCTCTGCCTCCCGAGTGCTGGGATTACAGGCATGAGCCACCACTCCCAGCATTGTGGTATGTGGTATTGATGGCTGGTGGGTGTGAGTCACACGCCCAGCATTGTATGTGGTTACCAGGATCGAACTCAGGACCTTGTGCTTGCTGCTTGTGAGGCCAGCGCCAGAACCACTGAGCCAAATCTCCGGCCCCTATTTATGAATATTTTTAATGATGCTATTCCACTGCTAAAACAAAAAAATTTGGTTACCTCTTATTAAATGTACTAAGACCAAGAAAACTCTTTTTTTACTTGAAAAGGTTTTAGAGCCTCAATTTTTCCTTCACATTGGGAATTTCCTAGAAACTTTAAAAATACTGACTTAGCTGGCCATATAGAATTGTAAGGGTTCTCACAAATTTCTCACATGTAGTTGAGTTTGACAAATACTTTGTTATATTCTTTCATGTTTTACTTACTTTTCTCATTGTTGGGACAAAATACTTGACTTCCAAAGTTAAAGTGGAAAAGATTTATTTGGCTTGCAGTTTATAAAGGTCTCAGTCCATACTTTGCTGTCTCCAAGGCAGGGTGCAGAGGGGCAACGATGCAGAGTGGACAGACAGGAGCAAAGCAACAAGAAACCTTAGTTGTCTCTCTCTGCCCCTTTTATCTCATCCAGAATATTGGAATTAGGGTGATCCCAAACCAATCACTCTCAAGTATTGGTAAAGTAATCACATGCTTTTAGGGGGACATCTAAACATGAAGCATTATACTTCCTTTTTGTCATTCTTTTCCTCTCTTTCTCTACTTCAACTCCAATTGCCTTCCTGCTATTTTTGTTTTTATTTATTTATTTATTTATTTTTAATTTATTTTTTAAATTTACGTATTTTTTTGAGACAGGGTCTTGCTTTGTAGTTTAGGTTGGCCCTGAGCTCACTATGTAACCCAGGCAAGCCTCAAATCTAGCAGTCCTTCCACCTCTGCCTCCCGAGTGCTGGGATTACAGGAGTGAGCAACCACACCCAGCACTGTGGTATGTGATACTGATTGCTAGTGGGCATGAGTTACTATCCCTGATATTGCTGTCTGTGGTTACTAGGTATCAAACTAGGGAACTTGCGCTTGCTAGACAGGCGGTAGAACCACTGAGCTAAATCTCTGGTCCTGTTTTATTTTTTATTGGAGTATATATGAAATGTAGAATGATAATCATTTTGGAAAAGATGTATGTATATATCTATCATTTTTATTCTCTTTATATCTCTCCCTTACTAACCTTCTCAACCCAATCCCCCTCCTAATCAACAAGTATCTTCCTTCTTGTCTCCTACCATCTTTATTTTATTCATTTATTTTTAAATGTATATATTAAGTTCCTTAAGTAAAAGGAAAAATGCTATATTTAAATTTCCACACGTTATTTATTTTGGTTGGCATAGTGGTTTCAAGTTAGGTCTATTTTCCTGCAAATGACACAATTTCATTTTTCTCTGTGTCTGAATCTTTTCTTCATCCATTTTTCTGTTTGTAGGAAGCTAGCCTGTTTCCAGAGTTTAGCTATTGTGAATTATGCTGCTATAAACATAGATGTGGATGCATATATATCTTTTAACTTTGTATGTTAGGTATTTTGTCTCAGCAGTAAGAAAAGTAACTAAGACAAAGATGTCAAACATATTTTTATGTACCAGTTGACCAAAAAACTTTTAGATCCTATTAAGAATTCAGCAAAGATGTGCTTGCTTCGGTAGCACATATACTAAAAGTTCAGCAAAGTTGCGGGATACAAAACACAAAAGTCAATCACATTCCTTTGTACCTGTAATGAATGTACCAAGAAGGAAATCAAGAAGACAATTCCCTTCACAATAGCTTTTCAAAAATATTAAATACCTAAGAATCAACCTAGCCAAACAGATAAAATACCTCTAAAATGAAGATTACAGAACTCTGAAAAAAGAAATTAAAGAGAACATTTGAAATTGGAAAGACATCTTTTGTTCCTGGATCAGCAAAATTAATATTACTAAAACAGCCATTTGGTCAAAAGCAGTCTACAGATGTAATACAGTACCCACTAAAATACCCACACATTCTTCTCAGAACTAGAAAAACAAATTAAGATCATATGGCTGTAAAAAGAATAAGAATAACTAAAATAATCCTGAGCAAAATGACAGACATCATTATATTTGTGTGAAGGTTATACCTTGAAGCTGTAATAAGCTGTAATACCAAGAACAACATGGTTCCAGAAAAGACAAAAAAAAAAAAAAAGATAAGTAGACCAATGGAATAAAACAGAAGATTCAGAAACATCATCATGTACCTACAAAAAGAGTGATTAGCAAAAGGACCAAAAATATATTGGAGGAAATATAGCCTCTTTAACAGATGTCACTGGGAAACCACATGCAGAAGGTTGTAACTAGATTGCTATCTCTCAGCCTATATTAAAGTAAAATCAAAATAGATGGAAGACCTAGACATTAGAAAAGAAGAATTGAAACTCTGGAAGATACCATAAGGGGAAACACTTGAAGCCCAGACACAGAATAATGTTACAAAGCAACAAATGTGATTATCTCAATGATAATATTGTGCATAGTGAGAGAAGCAACCAACAGAGTGAAAATAAACCTATAAAATGAGACAAAATTTGCCAGTTACTCTTTTGATAGACTAATATGGAATATATAAAGCTAAAAATAAATTGACATCACCAAACAAATCATCTAATAGTAAAAGGGCAAATAAACTAACACTTTTTAAAAGAAGTATGAATAGCCAGTAAGTACTTCTTGCTGTTTTCTGAGCATTCTAAATTCTTTTTTGTCTTAAAGTATGAAGCACTGTTCTCCAAGACCTTTATGCTATATGGCCTGTGCTTCTACACAGTTAGATGTCTCATTTTCAAAGATATTTTCCTTGACCAATACACTTAATCACTCTATTTCTTTGTTATGCATATTTTAACATTTATGTGACATTCTATTTCTTTCTTCTTTATGTCTGTTGGTGGTCTTTCCACAAGAGTGTAACCTTCATGAAGTCTAAAATTTCTTTATTTACTAATTTGTCCTCAGCCTGTTATATAGTATGCTTGGAATTGTTTCCATTTAATTTTTTTTTTTTTCCCCTTTTGGAGACAGGGTCTCGCTTTGTAGTTCAGGCTGGCTCTGAGCTCACTATGTAGCCCAGGCAAACCTTGAACTCAGCAATCCTCCTGTCTCTGCCTCCCAAGTGCTGGGATTACAGGTGTGAGCCACCACGCCCAGCATTGTGGTATGTGGTATTGATTGCTGGTGGGCGTGAGTCTCCACGCCCAGCATTGTATGTGCTTTCTGCAGATCGAACTCAGGACCTTGCACCTGCGAGGCAGGCGCCGGAACCACTGAGCTAGCCCTCCGGCCCTTCATTTAATGTTTTTGAATGAAATAGATAAGGATTGTAACCAAAATTCTGACATTGAGAACTGCCACAACTACTAGAAATTTCCACTTCTGGAATTCTCTATTTATAAGGCTTTAGTTGGTATTGCTCTTTGCATCCCTAGACCAGTGAATCATTAAGAGACATATGCCCAAACTGCAACCTCAAATCCACTTATTTATCAAAAAATTCCAATACTGCAATTAAACCTAAATGCTGAAGTCTTAGTTTGGGAAAAAGTCAACTCAGTATGAACATATTTTGTCTTAAAAGAAAAACAATATATGTGCTATTCTCCACCACTGCCCTAGACTTTCTTTCTATAGTCAGGGGATCTTTTGCTCTTACTTGCTTACTTATAATGATATGTTTTTATATTCTACTTCTTTTTTAATTGAATTCTTTATTGGTACATATTATATACAGCTCACAATCACGCACAATATTGGGGAATTTGTACCAGTATATGACATGTTAAATCTCATTTTTACCCACATCCCTACCCACCGAACCCCTTCTACTTCTTTACTGAGATATAGGAAGGACTTACTAACTCAATTCTTTCCTTGAACACTCTCATGATTTGGCTGGTTACAGGGCTAAATTCTTTGCAATGTTCCTCTGTATTAGAGAAGTAAAATCCACACTATCCCTGAGAAGAAAGGTGGGGATTGGCAATCCCTGTCCTTATACTGAAGGCCACTTACCTTTCTATTTTGTTTGTCTCCTCTTTGCCTTTTGATATCAAATCATTGGTCTACTGCTTATCTGATATAGAGCTTCCACACATCTGCCTGTATTAGCCTGGCTTATGGTTGCTGTCCTGATTGCTCACAAAGTGGTTCAAGATGGCTACATTTCAGCTGTCAGAAAAATGGTGTATGTTTTTCCTAAGTTAAAATATGAAGAAGAGAGAATTGAGGCATCTAAATCCAAATTGTGTGATGGCTCTGAGGCTGCTTACAGTGGTCAGGAGTCAGAGTACTAAATCTTGGTTGAAGGATGATTTCTCAGCAACAGAAAATCTAATTCATTTTAGCACACATCGTGATCAGTCTTGACATTGAAAATTTGTACCATTATATGACACAACTTAAATCTCATTTATTCCCACTTGTATTGCTATTCATCTAGGTATCAAGACTCTGTAACAGGTTTTAGGTTATATGTAGTTCCTGAGCTGTGGTATCCATCTTACTCAATATTAAACATGTGTTTTAACTTAAATAACAACCAAATCCACAGCAAAACTAATTGATTTTTAATAAGAATTTTCTACATTTTTATTTTATGTAAGCAGTATTATCCTCCTGGATCAATAATTTCAGAAAGATCACCTGCAGTGTAAATGCAAGGCCATGAGTTTGATCTCTGGTAGAGAGGAAAAAAAAATCTGATCTGAAATTTCAAATTTTCCAATCAAAGTAGTTCAAAATCAATTTGATGACAATGAAACATGTTATAAAGTTGGTGTGTTGTGGTTATGAAGAGCAAATATTCTGATTTGTTTTGATTTTACTATTGGCATCTGAAAAATTTATTTCCTTTTGGATGTGATTTCAAAATGTGAAAAAAAATACAGAACTCTCTGAGGTTGAATATCTCATCTTCCTTTTCTTTCTAAAAGAAAGTTGATAAATAGCAAGAGTAAAAACAGCTCAAGTTGAAAAATAAAATTTAAAAGATACTATTTTCTTTTAAACCATCTCTGTGTGTATGGTTGAGAGATTATAATAAAGGTTGATATATTAAAATATTTAATACAGGGGATTGAACCCAGAGTTTTTATATTGAGCTAAATCCCTTCCCTGTTTTTTCATTTTTAATTTTGAGAGTGTCTCAACTAAGTCCAGAGTGTATTTCAACTTGCTCTCCTTTCACTCCATGTCCCAGGATGTTGTACTTTCTTTTTACACACATTAAAAATGGGGTAAGGTCGGGCCGGAGGGTTAGCTCAGTGGTTCCGGCACCTGCCTCGCAAGTGCAAGGTCCTGAGTTCGATCCCCGGAAACCACATACAATGCTGGGCGTGGAGACTCACGCCCACCAGCAATCAACACCGCATACCACAATGCCGGGCGTGGTGGCTCATGCCTGTAATCCCAGCACTC
>PVIC010017374.1:0-32817 GCA_004025085.1 Thryonomys swinderianus | reverse complement strand
AGAAAGAAAGAAAGAAAGAAAGAAAGAAAGAAAGAAAGAAAGAAAGAAAGAAAGAAAGAAAGAAAGAAAGAGGGGGGAGGGAGGGAGGGAGGGAGAGAAGGAAGGAAGGAAGGAAGGAAGGAAGGAGGGAGGGAGGGAAGGAAGGAGGGAAGGGAAGGGAAGGAAAGGGAACGAAAGGAAGGGAAGGGAAGGAAGGAAGGGAGAGAGAGAAAGAAAGAAAAATAAAAGAGAGAGAAAGGAAGGGGAGGAAGGAAGGAAGGTCACTCTCTGTCCCTAGACTATTAAAACACCCTTGTGAGGAGCTCCTTACCCCACGCTCTCCTGCCCCAACCGACCCTACACACTGCAGTCACCACATTAGCCACAATTAAACACCACTCTCATTCTCATAGTAGCTGTTATCCTTTATTAAACACATAATATGTGCCTGACGCAGTGCTAAGCATTTCACACATGTGATGTCACCCCATTCCCATCCTATGAGACGTGCATTATCACCCCACTTAGAGATGAGGTAACCAGTGCTTACTCATCCGCACAATTGCTCCAGGCCCTGGATTTAACAGCCTGTGCCTTTTGGCATGCATTCTTCCTACTTTCTCTCATTTTCTTGTCTTCAAAGTGCTGTTCCAGTCAAACTGGTCTCCTGACGCCTCCAGACATGGCTACACCTGCCCACACTACTGGTGAGAGTCTCTCAGAGCCAGAGCAGACTCTCCAAGACCTCCCAGGCCTGCGCGGCATCCCCAGTGCATGCTTTGCTTGGGAAACTGTGAGGCCAAGAGACCTGTGGATCAGGACCATTGCAGTCATTCATACTTGACCTCAGTCACCACTCAGACCTGGGGACCAATGGTCTCGTCTCTTGATGGCTGGAGCTACTCAGTCTGTTTCCTGCTTCTGATCATTTCAAACTCTGGAACATGATCAAACAGCTCTGTGAACATGGTTATGCTACTATCTGGGCTCAGTGGGCTTCTAGTCACCAGAAAGTTATTCAAAGTATAGTATGATGCCTGATCTATCTCTGCTCACCTCTGGCATGGTCTGGGTGCCAGCAGGCAGGCCTCAGCCCTGGGTACCAGTCAGTGGTGCGGGGATTCCTTTATTAAAAAAAAAAAAAGAAAAGTAAAGAAAAAGAAAGCACATGTATAAAGGGGGTGGGGGGTGTAGGGTAGAGATATGGGTAAAAATGAGAATGAACTCGGTCACATACTGGTACGAATTTCCCAGTGTTGAGTGTGATTGTGAGCTGTATATAAAATGTACCAATAAAGAATTCAATTTTTTAAAAAAAGTATAGTACGATGTTCCTGAAAGGAAGAAGAAGCAGCATATATACCAAGCTACACTCTTGTCATCACTTATTGTAACTGGGTAGCCAAGTGCCCTGCAGGCCACACAGAACGTGGTACCCTCAGCCCTTCGGCAGCCTCTCGCCCACACAGCATTCGGATCTCCACACACAGCTCCCAACTCTAAGAGGCTTCTCCTGACTACGCAGGCTGCACTGCAACCCACTTCCCCTGGAATACTTTCTCTTCTTCCACAGACTTTACCTCAACCAGCTACATCTTGCATGCTTTTCTGTCCCATTCAAAAGTAAATTCTGTGAATTCAGGTACTTTGTGTTATTCTAACCTCAGAATCTAAAAAGAAAACTTTGCATTTCAAAGCCTTTAGTAAATACTTGTGGAGAAAATGAACATAAGGTTAATAACTATGAAGTAATGATATGGCATAAAAGCCTCATTTTAAATGTCTTTTTAAAATTCAAAAGGATATGCAATATCAAATTATTAATTTTATGGAAACAAGTGGGCCTATCGAGAAGTGCATTCCTGTCTTTTGCAATTTTTTATTCAGTTCACATTCAGTCGGGTTCCAGCTCCACTATTCACGTGGTGGCTAACCTCAAGGCTAGGTGTAATTTCTGGGAGCAGTGACAAGCCTCAAAGGAAGTACCTGGACATTTTAAACCTACTTAGCTATGAAATCATTGCTTAGCTCCCCTCACTGATAGACTAGGACAGAGGACCAGGAACCACACAAGAATGATCGCACATGTGCTCATCCTATTTCATGCCCAATGACAGGATACCTATTCAAATGGAATTGTAAAGGGAAATAGCAAATCAGAAGAGAATAGCAGAGGTGGAAAAGTAAGGACAGTGGTTCAGATTTTCTCAAAGACAGTGGAAGTTTCTTAAGAATCTAACTGATTGCAAAGAGGTATACACGTCATCCTCTCCTGAAGCCAACCATCAGTGTCTGTCTTGGAGTGCTTATGCCCTTGTGACAAAATTTCACCATTTCAGGATATATACGGTAGAAAAAGTTGTGGCCATGAGCCTACTGATACATAGGACAGTCATGCCAACTCTCACACAGGGCTTCAGTCTTCTGAGGAAGCCAGGACACCCTTGATCAGCTCTGGAAGCTGACACCTACCCTCTTCCACCTCGTAATTGCAGGGGGACCCCACAGGCCCCATCTCGAGTGTACTAGCCAATATAATACCAGATACATGGAGAAGAGCAAGGGCAAACTTTCATGACAGAGTGGTGGGACTGGCTGTCAATGCCCTTTCTTCAAAGGTGTTTGTGCAGATGTGGGGCCACCAACTCTGAAAAGAGAGCCCTCTTCCTCTCAGCGTGCTCTGATCACACACAATTTGGCCATGTTGGTCCATGGTTTAGCCAAACCCAAGTATAATAGGGGAGCCTACTTTCTTACTTTTCAAATTAATAAACATCTAACACTAGTACATGCTTTGGTTTGTTTTAATTTTCACTTTGCAGTAATGGAGGTGAGAGAGGAGTCCTGAATATTTTTACTTTTTTCTATTTCTCTCCTTTGTTTTTTATGGACTGATGCCTGTGAAAGTTGCCAGGCAACTGAAATACAAGCAAATAGAGACTAGTCTGTCCGGAAGTGAAAGGCAATTCAATCAGTCACTTATTTGTCACCTACTATATTCAAGACACATAGCAAATGGCCACTTTCAATGAAGAAATGAAGAATTGTAGAAATTGAGGTCTTTCTCCATGACATATTTTGCATGAAACCCACCATCTACATCCAAAATAGGAACAAGAATTTCCAAAGGACATTTTCCTTTAAAGTTCTCATTTCAGTGAAAATGACTGTGAACATCCGAGGGGTGGGGGTGGGGCTGATTCCAAACCATGGCTATGTTTTTGGTTCTTTCTAGGCTGATCACTTTGGAACTTGCGTACCTCTCACACCCTGCTCTGAGCTCTAAGAGGGCTCTCTCCACAGGCCACACCCACATCAAAGAAGCTGTTGCTATCTAGTTTCTATTTGTCTTTGGCCAATAGGAAAGCTCTGCCAGAAACCGGAAGAAGAACCAGATTGGAGAATTCCTTTCTCAGCGCCTTTCCTAAAAAGGCAGCTCAGGCCAGCTCTGTCCTTTGACAGCGAGTCCCAGTTAACCTCACCCGCGGAACTCCATCTGCGTGCCAGTGCCACTCCTGTCCTGACCCAGCCCTGCCTGTCTCTGTGCTTTAAGTTTCTGTGCAACATTCTAAGAGATCTCCAGAGCTTCTCCTTCAGGAAGGAGTCTAACCATTCATTCTTGGTCAGTTTCTTCCTCTGTGAACTGCAGATAATAGCAGCCTCTAACTGTGGGACTTTACTGAATGAATTCAGTGTGATTATCTATGTAAGGTGGTTACTTAGTAATACTGAGAGAACAATCCATGTCCACCTTCCTATCGGTAGTAGAAGGTGAGGGGTGGGAAGAAAGTGATGATGAAATAGCACAAGGACGGCCTGGGTTGGATGGGGAAGACATCAGTCATGAAGAAAGATTGTGGACCAGGATAAAGGAAGGAAACAACAACAACAACAACAACAATAGAGCTCAGAGTGACTGCTAAGCTATGGGTACCAAGGCAGAGGAAGGATCGAGGTGCAGAAAGTTCAGGGAGACAGTGGTTACTGGGGTTTATGACATCACAGATGATACACACTCCACTGGCCCAAATCAGATATATCCCATTTACAGGCTCTCACACTCTCCCCACAGCTCGCAGGACAACTTATCTGTCATAGCCCAGGCTGCTGAAGATGGAAACAGCCTGTGACCTGGGTGACAATGTCCTCAACTACAAAGGGAATGCATGACTGAAATCCAGATGATAGCAGTGATCAGGATGCCACAGAAAAGGAAGAGATAGTCAGTAGCATGCCCTGAAGGTAAAGAAAAAATATGTGTCCCCTCAAGACAGTTGCAAGGAGAAGTCAACCTCAGTGAAAGACCCAGTTCCAGGAAAATGGCAGTGCAGTACCACAAACATCAGACCACCAGGTGCCTTAGGTGGAATGATAATGAACTACATTCAGTTTCTAAAATGTGTATGTATTAATTTGCCATTCTCTGGTATTTTAAAAATTTTGCTTACAAATCATGTATTAATTTATTGTAAATTAAATAATATAACTTTTATTTTATTTTATTTTGGTACCAGGGATTGAACTCAGGACTTTGGGCTTGCAAGGCAGGGGTGGTATCACTAAGCTAAATCCTTAGCCCTACCTCATTTTAAAATGGGAAAAATAAAAATAGACATATGGTAATATGATACAACATGTGTATATATATATATATATATATGAACAATCTATTATATATATATATATGAGTTTCAAATGTTCCATTTTTCAGTTTGACAGCTAACTACAAAGACATGTTTTAATGAAATCTGTAATGTGAATTTTAATAGTACATTGACATAAGCAAAAGGTTTTCCTGAAAGTTCATCACAAAATAATTCCAAATTCAAAAAAAAGCATCAAAGAGATGATGCTTACTGCATAAAAGAGCTTATGAGTTTAAACATGTGAGCAAAATAAGCAAAGTTAAAGGAAATGTTAGAAAGAATTCGGTAAAGAGGCTCAAATTTTTTAAAAAGAACTTAGTGGTGATGCAGGGATTTTATTTTGAACAGAAATGGTAGGCCAAAGTGCGGGGGCAGGGAGGGAGGTGAAGAAACAGGAGCACAGGAGGCCGGAAAGGCCCCATCGCCGGTGTGGTGGGTGACAGCTGGGCGAGCAGAGATGGGGCCGGGTGGCCTCGGGCCTCGCTGGTGGTGGGCAGCGGTCCAGGCGACCCCCAGCCGTGCCCTCACCCCACGCGTCCTGGCCCACAGACACAGCGTTTGTTTGCTCTGGAATCCGAACAGAACCCCGGTGCGCTGCCCCTTCGGCGACCCTGAACAGGGGCACCGGAGCCGAGCCAAGGGTAGAAGCCTCCGCACCTGGAGCCAGGCTGCACAGATGGTGGAGAAAATGGCAAGGACGCTCCACTGAGGGGTCAAGATCACTGAGGCTCCACAGACAGGGAGGTCTGAGGAGGCCCAAGGCCACCGGCCCTGGAGAGGCGCCCCCAGCCAAGTACGGGAGACTAAAAAGGAGCCTGCTTTTCAATGCTTTTTAGATGTCTATTAAAAAACATAGCAGATATTTTATAGAGGACTATATCTATAAAGATGACGAAAATGAGTATCATACTCCTTCCCTTTGTCCAAGGAAGAAATAGAGGCAAGGAAACTAAAAAAGCCCAGCTGAGCCCCCCATGTGACCTACACAAGCAAAGTGGGAGACTCCACACTAAACACTGATACAGATACGTCCTCTGATGCTGAAATAAAAACAACAGCCCTGTAAAACTCCCCATCCCAATAATCACAAGGCCGTTTTCTGGATGAACTGACCAGGCCACTGAAAAACCCAGCCAGCCACTCAGCAGTGAGCTCTCTGCGTGAGAAGCCTTATGACCTTCCAGAATTTCATTCTCAAATATTAATCACTACCAGAGATCATCAGATATTGGAAGAAAACCTGAAAAATGAAGGATGGAAACCAAAATAAACAAATTTTTAAACTTCTGAAAAAAGTAGACCATCGCAGGAGAAAAAAAATTTTCACTACTGATATCCTCACACAGATAAGAAAAGATATTAAATCCATGAAATGGAACATAATATTATTTTTTAAAAAGAAGATTCCAAGAACAAAAAGAATTCTTGGAAATTAAAAACTTAAAGGTACAATATAATAGTCCATAGAAGGAAGCTGGAAAACGAGATAAAATACATTAAAAAGGACAATTGATGAAGCCATTCAAAAGAAGACAGAAAGAAGCTTAGAAAACTATAAAATTTGCCAGGTCAAATTAGTATATTCCGTGTCTGAGGAGTTTGATACCCAGAAACACAATTATTTAATAGTAATATGAAATATTTTCCCAAACGTTATATCATAGATATTCAGATTGAAACCTACCAAATGTCCAGTGTGATAAATACTTTTTTAAAGATTCACATCTTGACATATAACAAAGTTTCAGAACCTCCAGGATAAAAAGAATCAAAGAATTATTCAAGAGAAAACACAAATCCTGCTAAGGTGTAGAAATCAAAATGGTGATGACCTTGTCAATGGCAGTTCTGGAAGTTATGAGGTGAGGAATCCAACCTTTCAAAACTCTAAAAGGTTGATGTTTACCTACAGTTCTATACCCAGATAAAATATCAAATGTGAAGCTAAAATACATTTTCAGACATATACTGTATCAGGAAATTACCTCCTATGCTGCTAAGCAATGTCCTCCACAAAATAAAGAAGTGGCACAGAAAAGGAAAACTGAGGATTCAAAAAAAATTCTGAAACATCAGGAAACAAAAAGACAACTGAAAACACGCTAAAGAGTTAAGACATCATATTCAAAGAGTTGGAAGTGAAAATATAGTGGCCTTGTAGTTAGCATTGCTGCATGCTAGGAAATAATGGGGCATGGCTCTCCAAATCCTTAGAGAAAATCTATTTCAACCTAGAAGTTTTTGTTCTATCAAACTATCATCAAGTGGTGGAATAGGTATATTCCAAGCTGCTTCTGCCTGAAGCTTCTGCCACAGCCCCAGCATCCCTTCCACCTGCCCCACCACGTGCAGGCAGAGTTCATGTAAATGGCATGGTGTGCGGGAGCAAGTGACAAGGTGTGAGGAGGGTTACAGAGAGCAGAATGTCACTTAGGAGTCATGGAGAGATAAGGTTCCAGCAGTGGAGGTTTGAAGATCTCAGACCTACAAAATGAAGTTTAGTATCACACGTTAAGAGAAGAACTAGGCAGAAATCTGAAACAATAAGTTCAATTATCATACAGACACTGCCGTGGACCTATGCCTCCTGGCTGTTTCAATAGACCAGTCTCTAAACCCAGAGCTGCAGATTCAACTAACTGTGGCTCAAACATGCTGGGGGAAAAACGTGTCTACACTAAATTCTCTAAACAAGAGAGTAACAAGTATTTCCCTGGCTTTTATATAGGCTTAGGTACTAGAAATCATCTAGAGGTAATTTAAAGTACCCGAGAGAAGGTACTGAGCTGAAATTCAAATATTATATCCAGTAGCTCCTACAAGGGACTTGAGCATCTATGGATACTGGTGGACGTAGGACTCCTATAATTGGTTCCTGTTTTGGTTTACAACTAGATGTCCCCCAAGAACCTCATGGGCTCATAAGTGAGATTTTCAGAATATGATTGGTTTATGGGGGTTCATAGCTGACTTGCTGTTAGGAGATGAGGTCTGGCTGGAAGAGGGCGGTCACTTAGGCACAGCCTGGAAAGGTTTATAGGTTTATCACTCCCCATGCTCTTCCCATGCTCCTCCCTGGATCTCTCTCTCCCTCCCTCCCTCTCCTTCTCACTTTCTCACTCCCTGCTTCTCTCTTTCTCTCTCTCCACCTCTGCCCCTCTCTCCCTCTCCCCCTCTCTCCTTCTCCCTCTTCCTCTCTCTCCCTCTACCTCTCTCCCTCCCTCCCTCCCTCCCTCCCTCTGGCTCTCTCACTCCTGCTTTGCCTCCCATCACTGCCTCAGAGCCACTTGACTATAGACTGAAACATGAGACAAAATAAACCTCTCCTCCTGTAAGTTGCAGGTGACCAGAATTGTAGCACAGTGGTGAAAAAGTGACTAAGCCAGCCCCCCCCCACGGAGACATGATTATATACATGTTGTCCTATTTTCTCTTTTTTGGAGTCTATCTATCCAAAATTAATGCAGAAATGATATCTGCAAAGTTTTAGATGTTTCAAAGAATGACTCCCCAGGATTCCAAGTCATTACTAACCCTGTTATCTACAATTCCAGAGTGAAAGCATGTGCTCTGATCTCTCTGGGCGGGTTGGGGATAAGAGTGAAATGTGGGAGGTTCACCGAGGAAAAATCTGCTCAGGCTGCACTGTTAGAGTGAGCCAGTCTGAGATTTAAAACTACAAAGCGAAGCACACACCCATTAAAATTCAAAAGAAAGACAAATAAAAAATATTTCCTCAAAAATATCTGAGAACCTCACAAGATATTAAAGCTAAATATCAAGACATTTAAAGACCCAAAAGTGTATAAAAATTTGAATATGTAAGCCAACCATAGAAGACAAACACTGCACGTTCTTACTCACATGTGGATACTGTAACAATTCAAATTATTAGAAACAGAGCATTTCCACAGTGTAGGAATGAGGAGTACTTCCACATGGGGGGGGCAGGAGAATGAGGAAAATAATGAGAATTAAGTTGGTAGAAATTCTCAATGTCAACTGTGATCATAATGTGTACATCAGATGTACCAATAAAACCAATTTCTAAACTACAGAGGAATGGTTGCTGAAAGGCAGAAGAGCAAGGGAGAGGGAAAGGGGAGAAGTTAGTTAATGACTTCAAAATTATATTTGTGAAGAATAAGTTCTAGTGTAACATGACTACTCCTAATGGTAATTTATTTTCTATTTCAAAATAGCTAGAAAAGATTTTAAATATCCCAACGAAAAAAGGATAGATATTTGCCGTGTTGAAAATGGTAACTATTCTGATTTGATCATGGTACACTGTACACATGTACCAAAATATCACAGATCCCTAAATAAATGTATATAATCTTTACGTATCAATTGGAAACAGTTGTGAAAGATGAAGGATGTGACAGCTCTTTGCAGAAGAGTCACCTCATTTACACAGTTCTCAAGTATTAAAATCTCTTGAATGTGTTTCATTTATTTCACCTTCAACCTTGACCCTAAATGGGCGGCCAGGCTCAGCAGACAGAGCCTCACCAGTTACTGCCTCTGGGACACCGTAGAAAAGGAACATTTTCTCCTTGAATCAGGGTAAAGGTCTTTAATCAGGCCACAAACTCAAAACTTGAATAAAGTAGTTCTTGCCTTGAGAAGAATACAAAAGCACTGCAGCCTCGTGGTTGCTCATAGTTCGTGGATTTAGACTACACCATTCTATCCCAAGGTCAAAAGCACTGAAACAGCTATAGTCCCACCTGCTCCAGAGACATTGAAAAGGCTTCAGCATTACACTGTTCTTGTTCTCCACGTCAGTACACTTGCTCACCTTCCCCTGCCTTCCTGTTGCCTCCTGTTTTAGTTAGTGGCTTGTCTTCAGCCTCGATCCTGAAGGGTGGGAATCCTCTATGCATCCTTCTCATGTTCTTTTCATATCTCATGACTTCTTCCAATATGTCTTACTCTCAAATATCACAATAGTTCTACAGTTCCCATTGACACCACAGACATCATTCCTGAGCTCTCAAATTATGTACCCAACTGGTTTCCTGTCTGAAAAATCTCACAAGCACCTCTAAACTGAACTCAGGACCCATTCTTCTTCCCCTCTGTGTAGTTTGGTAAATGTCCTCTCTGTCCACTCTAACCTGCAAGTCAGTTACTCTATGGTTAAACTCAAATCTTCCTGTCATTCAGTTCACTCAGTCACTCCCCTGACAGCTCCCCTTTCTTATATCTGATGCACTGTTACTCAAATTTTAAAAATCCATCTTCTCTGTGTTCACCCAGCCCAGCCTGCCCTACTTTGTTTCCTGAGTTACTAGCCTGGTCTCCTACCTCAAACATCTGGAGCTGATCTTGCTAACTCTCCCAATCCATTCTGTGTGCAAAATGATCTCTTCAAAACAAATATATGGCCTGATCCTTAGGCTGAAAACCTTTCACTGATTTCTCCCAAGATTTAGAATAATGTCTACAGTAGCAATTCTCATATGCACCCTTATCCTCCCATCAGGACCCAGGCACATACAGAGACAGCTGCTAGAAATGCAGCCCCTGAAAGTTCCTTGCTGAATCCCTCTCCAGGCCATGCCCTCAGATGAAGAAAACCACTTAAACCACCATCACTTGCACTTTTCTATGTGGCTTTCATTTGCCCATCGGACACTTGGTCATTGAGGAACTGTAAATGGAACTGCCCAGTCCTCTCCCCTAAACCTGTCACAATTCTGAGAGGCCTTTCCTGATCCCCTGGAATGGGCCACATGCACCTTGCGGTGGCACAATTCATCTTTCTGCAGGGCCCCTTCCCTTCACTCCTTCACAGTTAGTAATACCTAGGACACTCGCCCACAGACTCCTGCATTCTGATCTATGTCTCTGAGTTTTTCTACATCATAATGTCTCTTGTACAATCCAGAAAGCCATACATGGAAAGACCTTTGCTAATCTCTAATCCTTGCTTCCCCAAACGTCTATACTTTGTCACTCTGGCCTGCTTCCAGCTCATACCTGGCAAAGTTAATGCTGGCCCTTCTCCATTCCCAATTCCTTCATTGCCGTCACTTTATTTCTTTGACTATTTCTCGCTCTACATTAGAATCTCATTGCCAACTCACAGAAGTCCTCTCTGATCCTCAAATCCTCGTGGCTCCCTTTGATCAGCTCTCATAACCCTTCTACTTCTAATCCCAAAGTATTTTGAAGAAAGGATAGAGTACTTTGTAGCTAATTGTAAAATATCCTCTTCTCTTGATAATAACACCAGATCTGATCTCTCTTCTTTGCTACTGTAGTTCTCATACAGAGCTTTGCACAGAGTAGACACATAGAAAGTATTACTACATATTGAACACAATCTATTCCAATTCATATAGCTGGAGCTACAAAGTCCAATCTCTTTATGGTTACAGGAAATAAAAGATCAGCAGTCAAAAATGTCAAGTCAATATATCTGCGTGGGAACAGTATACAAGTGGCTTATTTCAACCCCTTGTTTTCCTAATGATACAAAGTCCCATCTCCTTCAATCTTCCAACAGTAAAAGAATTCTAGAAGTTACATAAGAAACCTCAACCACTATGCAAATTTGCCAATTCCTCTCAGCAAAAGAAAAAAAAATCCAATAAGATAAATCTTCCTAGAAAATGTTTTGTGCAAAAACAGGAAAAAAGGGGTGTCATTATGTGTGAGGAAGGGAATTAACTAACCCAAAACAGGACAAAGACACTGAATGCTCAGAGTTAGGGACAGTGTTGGAGAAAACTGGGACAGTGATAAGTATTTGGGAGTAGTGTGGAAGAAGTCCATGATCAGCTCAAAAATAGCCCATTTACCTTGCTCACAGTGTAGTACAGAAGAGAGCAATAAATTAGTTAACTATAGTGAGGCTGATCTTCAAATTACTGCAATGACTAAGTATGCCAGGGTTTTCAGACCCTTCCAAAATTTAGGCTTGCAAATTGTTGTGGAAGGAAGAATTGATTTGTCCAGGGACAAAACTTTCCTCTCACTCTTCACAAGCAGCCCCTCAGGATTCTATGTGGACATTGTTCCTACAGTTATGCAACGAGGCAGCCCGGGTTTTAGAATGTGCTCAATTAACTCCAATGATAATTATCATAATTATACTGTTAGGAACTCAGCATGAGTCAGCAAACTGTCTCATCACTTGCCCTGCAGCCAAGTTGCACAGAGACGACTTTAAGAGGAGATGGAATCAGGGACCAACTTTACGTAGCACACCAAGGAGGACTTCTGAGTAGATCAAGAATAACTCTGGACAATACACATGATTGTGATGATGTACCAGTGGTTGAGGTGGGAAACGATGTTGTTGGCAGGATTTTGAATGGAATATGAAATCAGGATCCAGACACAGATGTAGAGAAATGTATGAAACCAAAATCTCTGAGTCAAGGTGAGAATCCAGGGATGGACTTCACGTTATTGCAGAACAAACCAGAGAGCTGCAAGGAGTAGTTAAGAATGGAAGAGGTAATTTTGTTAATGCTGTATGTAGATGTGAGGTCTCAGAAAGGATGATTTTGAAATCTTGCTGTGGGGTGCTCAGAGAAGTTTCCTTCTAGAACTTTCTAGTGCTGGAATTTTCCTATGCTATGAATAATGGGAGCATCCGATAAAGGAATTGTGTGTCTTAAGCATCAGTTACACTCATTTTGAGTCAGACATCTTGGCTTGGTCACAACCAAGTACCCTGTCTTCTTTGACAAGAAAGTCAAGAACAGTTGTTTTATTTTTTTTTTTAACACAAATGACCTGAACAGTAACTTCAAACTTCTTTTGTGTCAAAGATGAACCGAATTTATCCAGGAGCTCTGCACCTAATCAAGGCAGCCTCACTACAACCTCACTCCTCTAGGCCCAAACACTTCACCAGAACTTTCCTTGGGTCTGATGGACCTGAACCACCTGCCAGACCTGTAAGAACAGGAAAATGATCCATAGCCAATGGACAGGAGCATATGAATGATTGTTAAGTTTAGATTTCAATGTGACCAGATCAGATGATGCCTTGAGAGGTACTGAAGCATCGCCTTTGGGTCTGTCTGTGCTGGTATTTCTCAAAGCAACTGGGATCTTGGTGAGTGGACCTTGTAAGAAAGATCCACCCTCACCCATCATGAGAAGGCAGTGTGTAGTCAGCTGAGGGCAAGAAGAGGAGAAAATAAAAGAAAGCAAATTCACTCCCTCCCTTCAGAATCCAGGACAGCCCTACTACAGTCATGGGAGATCAAGACCACAGACCCTGCAGTGAACCTACTCTAAGGCCTGTGGCAAAGATCCCCTATGGTTTCAGCCTTCGGTCTCAGACTCAGAGTTTCCCATTAACTTCCTTGGCTCTAGAGTGCAGGGATTTGAGTAAGCCATGCTATCATCTTTCCCGGCTCACCTACATGACGTATCTCAGATCCTATTATCACATGACCAGCTCTCCTAGGACATCCCCTCTCTCATAAATACACATAAGTAGGTAGCTATAGATACATATAGACATAAACAGCCTCCAAACCAAAAACATTCAAGGAAAAATATTGCATCTACACTGAAAATATACAGATTTTTGTCATTTTTCCTGAATAGTACAACAACTATTTGCATATCATGTACATAACATTAAGTATTTTAAGTAATCTAGAAGGGATTTAAAGTATACAAGGGAATGTCTGCAGGTTACAGTGGTACCTTGGTTTGTGAAGTTAATTCTTTCCACAATTCTGGTCACAAACCGAGTTGGACAAGAACAGAATCAAATGTGAGGGTTAGGTTCAATGTTGACCTCATGGGGAAATTTGATTTGACTTTTGTCCAATTCAGTTTGCAACCAGAATCATGGAGAGAACTGGATTCATGAACAGAGGAACCACCGTATATTCAAATACTATAGCATTTTATACAAGGGACTTGGGCATGTATGGATTCTGGTATCCTCAATGGTGCTCTAGAATCAACTTCCCATAGGTACTAAGGAATGCCTGAAAATATGTATCTAGGCCATTCTGGATAGATGGAGATAGATGTTTGGATAGACTGACAGACAGACTGATAGATAATCTCGTATCAATTTTATCTCTCTGGAGAACTCTGACTAATACATCAGCAAACAAAGAGCAACCCAAAAATAAGCAACCCCCTTCCTAAGCACCATTCTTTAATATTTGGTCCAGCTACAATCCTGAAATGGGGGAGAAAAAATTGGTACTTGGGTGTATTTATAACCTGGAGATCAAGTCCACAGTGCATTTATTTTAAATTTAATAAAATAGGAGTGAGCTGTGCAGTGATAAGAAAATTAAGTAATGTAGAGTTTGAAAGGAGAGCAGACGAGATGGGAACACAGATTGGGAGACCAATGGGCCATCTCCTTTCAGGCTGCGGCCCTGGAATCGCTCCCAACACTCCCAGTGGAATGCAGAGCCCACTCCCTGCTCCCCGAGTCAAAGGCGACTCCAAGAGCCAAGCTTCCTTCCCCCTCAGTAACTGCACCGCAGGATGGGAAGCATAGCAGGAGCAGCAAGTTCCTGGCTGCCAGCCAGCTGCTTTATTACTTATTAACTTATTTTATATAGCCTTCAGCACGGCAAGAAAGCTTCCTTTAATTATCAACAGGAATGCAGAAGCCACAAGGGGAAATCAGAGCCAGAGAACTGCGGCTGCGCTGATTAGGCCCCAGCTCTTATCAAAGTGGACGCAGAGTTTGAGCTGAGCAGATAGGAAGCTGGAAGCTGCAGGCAGCGCGTGGGAAGGAACCTGAGAGGCGAGCTCAGTGCTGGAGAGAATCTCAATGAAGACGGGTTTTTTCCTTCTCCTCCTTCTTCTGCCCTCTCCCTCCAGTTCAGAGAAGTTAAACATGCAAGTTGTCAGGGACAGAACTTCCAGAAAAGGTGCATCCTTCTGAATGCAAGCGGCCTGTGCAGCAGAGGGCATGGGAGCCATGAGGTGAGGAAGAAGGTGGAGAGAAACGGGCATGGAGCAGAGCTGGTATCTACAAGGCTGTTTTACGACATTGCAAAAGCACTAAAAATTACCAATGGGGCTGTTGTAGGGACAAGCAGAGTTCTTGGCAACTTAACAGTATGGGCTGCAGGATGCCAGGGAAACCCTTCCCCTGTGTAGATATGTCTCCCCTTAGTGTCCATAGTGTCTAAGAATTCATCATTCCAGGATACAATCAAGTATGGCCTTTGCCCTCTATTATTAATACCAGCACAACTGTGTTTGTCCAGGAAGAATTTTACCAGTGAAAGTACTTTGAGGAAAGAAGTGAAAGAGAACACAACAGAATATTGAAAAAGGAGTATGAAAATAAACCACCCACATCCCTGACTTCCCAGATGCATGAAATTTGCAGAAAATAGCATCAGAAGGATCTCCTCATTTGGTCCTAGAATCCAACTCTGTCTGGGACAGAGTTCAAGAATTGTCCTTGGGTTGACTGTCAAGGGGAAGAAACACACTAACATAAGACAAGAGGAGCAAACTAGAAGGGCCAGCTGCAGGCAGATGCTAAGGACTTCTGTGCAATGGACATCTGTAGAAAAAAATTCAGTTCTCCTGCCTTGAGCAACCTTGGCACAGGTAAAAATGCCACCAAGACCTAAAGAGCCCTCATGACACAAAGCTGGGTGGCAGAAAAAGCACCTACTAAATGAGAAATCAGCCTGTCTCATGCAGTTGCTGTCACACAGGTTACTTGTCTTTCTTTTAAAACAAAAGATGTTAATGCTTGAATTGTTTTTGCTGAACTAAAGCCTCCATATTTGGGTATAATTGGAGCATCAGCTCTTAGCACTAAATAAGTGGGTTTGGAGTTGCAGTTGGGGTGAGGGATGCATCTCTAAAAGGTTCATCGTCCCTGGAAAGTGCAGGGACATTGTGGGCATCAGATGCCATCAGGGGGTTAGCAGAAATCTGCATCACCCCAAAGCAGGAGAAAATCATGCGCCAAATACAAGACACTTTTAGAAAATAGGTGAGCCACAGAATTTTGACATTGAAAAATTTGGGGAAACAACATTTTAGGAGAGAATAAGTGTGCAGAACTGTGTTGAAAGACAGTGCCAAGACCAGGGCTTACGGGTATTTTGTGATCTCTGGCAAAAACATGTGCCAAATGCCAACACATTGGGTACTCATGGAAGAGGTAACTAGAAGAGAAGAATATATTTCGGAAAAGGAAGAAAGGAAGAACAGAGGAGAAAGTGAAATTTTACTTCTTTATTGTTGTAAGAAATTTAAAGTAAAATATTTGGCTTGCTTGACTAAGGAAAATAAATGTAAATATATGTGTAGCTTATAAGTTTATTTATAATATAAAAAACACCTGTGGTAGAAAGTACACTGAAGTTTTGTGATTTTTTTGTGTTTTTTTGTTTTTTTTTTTTAGACAGGGTCTCGCTTTGTAGTTCAGGCTGGCCCTGAGCTCACTATGTAGCCCAGGCAAGCCTAGAACTCAGCAATCCTCCTGTCTCTGCCTCCGGAGTGCTGGGATGACAGGCGTGAGCCACCACGCCTGGCACTGTGGAATGTGGTACTGATGCCTGGTGCACATGAGTCACCACGCCCAGCATTGTATGTGGTTACTGGGGATCGAACTCAGGACCTTGCGCTTGCGAGGCAGGCGCCGGAACCTCTGAGCTAACCCTCCGGCCCTGTTCTACATATTATTAAAACAATGGAAGCTGTCTCTCTTACCCAAGACTTCTCTCCCACAATATTTTTCTCCTTTGCCTCTTTTTTTTCTGGGTTTCTTTTGATTCTTACAAATAGTCCAAAATTTCCTGCCTTAAAAGCTACCTCAAACAATTAAATTAGAAGCGTTATTTTAAAGTTCTTTTCTATCATTATCCCACCTTTCCCTGTCCTATATATATTTAAAAAAAAAAAAACCTGGCATACGTGGCCTTTACTTGCTACTTTCAGTTTCTAGACAAATCTTTCCTCTCTCCCTCACTTCTTCATTTTAGCCATCTGTCTCTGACTTCCTGCTCCTAGCGGAGCATATTAGTCCTCCTGGTATACTAGCCTCCTCCCTATCACCCCAAGGTCCTTCTTCACACTTTATGCCCTGAGTGTCTCTACCAGTCTGGAACTGTTGCAAACCCCCAGCCCTCAGTTGGTTTCAGAGTCCTCTCTTTCTCCTTCGCTGTTTCTCCTCCCAGCCCAGCCCCCAGAATGTCAATATTCCCCGTGTGCATACATTTCCATCCCCACAGGGTGCCAAACCAGAGCAAGCCCTCAGAGCCTGGCTCTCTGAGCGACATATTTCCCTTGTTTCAGATCCAGACAAAACATTTAAGGATGTGGATGTTGGAGAGTGTCCAGAGAATCCCGTCCTTTGACACAAAGCTGGTGCTTTCTTTCATTTGACTAGGACAGAGATCGATCACAGTAAGCCCAAAGAGTCCCTTTACTCTGACTGTTTTACCCAATGCTGGTTGTTACCAATCTCAGTTTTGTCTCTAAGAATGGTATAGCTTTGGAGGTGGTGCTCCAGCATGCTGGGAGGAAGGCCCAGCACTGGGCTGGCCGTATTGCCCTCTCTGCCTTCTTTTGCTGATTTGTGGAAACAAACCCCGAATTCCACTCGCCATCATCTGAGGCAAATGCACCATACATCTCGGACTACATTCAAAATCAAAGAAGCAAACAAAACATTGGACAGAAATGCCTCTGAGGAGAACTGGAGAACAGAGCAAAACCACTGAGAGATTTACTCTGCCTTGCTGTTAGTTCGTTTTGGCCATGGACCGTAGATTCAAAAGGCAATTTTTAAAAAGAAAATGCATAGAATACTTTATAAAGTGATCTATAAAGAAATGGCGATACAATTTCTACTCTCAAGGGAGATGGGTTATTATTTAAAAGGAAATATTTGTTTATTCTGGCCTCTCCACATACTTGCTGCCTAATACTAGCCAAGGTATTTGACTACTCTGATTTCTGCTTCTTTTTTGAGGAGTAAGATGTCTAAATAGAATAACTACTTACCTCATTTTAGCCATTTATCCATTCCCTTATCCAAGTTGTTTACGTGATAGGAACATTGTTAACGGGGCCTACATACATTGGTTTTTGCTGTGTAATCACCCCCGAAGTTAGTACACTAAAATGCCAAACACTTCGCTTGCTCGCAATTTGACCACGTGCCAGTGTGGGCTGGGCTTGGGGAGGCAGGTCTTCTGCCAGCCTCTGCGGAGCTCATGGAGATGTCTGCTGGCAGCTGCCCATCAGTCAGGTGCCTCTGCCTCCTGGGCTCAGTGGGCGACTGGCTGGGACCTCAAAGGCAACTGGCTCACGTGGCTCTCAGGTGGCAGCGCTGGGTGGACTTGTCCACACAGCAGCTTCAGGTTGCAAGAGCAACACAGGGCAAATTCTCAAGGAAAAAGGCTTCTTGAAAGTCTCTGCTTGCATCATGTTACCTAAGGTCCCATTGGCAAAATGAAGCCCGGCCCAGATTTAAGTAATGGAGTCTGGGATTCCAAATACAATGAGAAAAACTATGAAGTAAATCTCAGGTGTGTGTGGAAGTGGAAGCGGGAGAACTTGAGGCATTTTTGTGTCCACCCTAAGCAGCTTTTCTCATGATGCTTACATTTGGTCCTTTTGGATGCCGAGTTTCTGCTGCCACCAAATGATTTCTATAAAAATCTGATGTGAAATGGACCATGAGGTAGTTCTCTAAAGAAAGTGATTAGGTCTCTGGAATTATTTAGGTTAAATGAACAAAATGACCTTGAGATAGGCTATACTGCAGAAAAGTTCCAACACTTTTTCAGAATTTTGTTGAGATTTCTGACTGAAAAAATACATTTACAAATCCAAATGACTCTGCCCCAGTGTCTGGACCTCTTAAAAGTGAAGGAAACAGTGACTGTTAACAGATTTCCCTCCCTGGGGCTCATGGATTTTTTTTTTCTGTTGTTTAACTGCAGCTTGTGGAGCAATCAGCTATATGTTCCCCTGGCCACTGGGAACAGCAGGAATCAATCAACGAACAATGGGTTCTAAAAGCATGCATTGTTCCTAGCCCTCTGCCAGATACTGCAGTGATGAGATGAGACAAAATCCCAATACTTCCATCTGGAGGCTTGGCATGCAGTTAAGAGACAAAAAAAAAAAAAAAGCACCACATACAAACACAAACCAGAATTCATGACACTAGGTAGCAAACCAAATGAAGATGTTGAATTCAGAATTTGCTCCAAGTATAAGGTTTCTCCAGGTGTTCCAGCTGTTCTTACACTGTCTACTCCCATTTCCTGCTGCATCGGGTGTCCCGTAGTAAATTACCCTGTGGAGAGGAAATGCTACTCAGCCTGACATCACCGTGCTCCGTCACACCCGCTCACACGCCTGCTCACAGTCTGACATCCCTCAGCCACCTGTCATCACCCACCAAACACCCCTCCTCCGGCCCGCACATCAGCCTATAAATTCACATCCCCATTTCTCCACTTAGATACGACATTCCCTCTTGAACATGTAACCAGAATGGGGAGGGAATGTCACTTAAAGAAAATTGGTGGAAACAGACATGAGCAAATGTTCCTGCTCTTCCAGGATTCTAAAGAGAAACACAAGTCCAAGTAGATAATGGTTCCAAACATAAAACCTTAAACAGAGAACTTAGCTAAGAGAGAGGATACTTTCCAGGGGCTTAGAGACCATGGGTTCTACAGATGGTGTTGAAGTTTCTCATGGTGTAACTAGGGACATGATAACTGTGACTTTGACTTAATTTCAAAGGAAAAAATAAACATTACACTTTCTCCTCTACTTAGAGGATTGTTACAGTATCCCAATGTGATCAGTACATAACATTGTTCTATGTTGTGTAAATTACTGCACCAAGAGGTTAACAACTATATCTACAATCAGGGATGATACCCTAAATATTGATTGACTAATATGGCATTGTGGTGTACTAATCAAAGAAGACACTAACCCAGTCACAATAAACACTAACTGCCTTTTAAATTATAAGCAGGCGCTTACCATGAGGATCTGCATGTGTGATGGTAGGAGAAGCAGAACAACCAGCAAAACCATTCTGTGCGCACCACCACTAAATGCCCCTCCCCCTTCACAATAACTGCTTGATGGAAGGGTGTGGCTCAGCAATAGGGCACATGTTTAATAGGTGCAAGGCCCTGAGTTCGATCTCCAGCATCCAAAACTAACTAAATAAAAATCAATAAATGGGGCCGGAGGATTAGCTCAGTGGTTCCGGCACCTGCCTCCCAGGCACAATGTCCTGAGTTCGATCCCCGGTAACCACATACAATGCTGGGCGTCAGCCATCAATACCACATACCACAGTACGGGGCATGGTGGCTCACGCCTGTAATCCCAGCACTCGGGAGGCAGAGGCAGGAGGATTGCTGAGTTCGAGGCTTGCCTGGACATAGTGAGCTCAGAACCAGCCTGAACTACAAAGCGAGACCCTGTCTCAAAAAAAAAAATCAATAAATGCTTGTTAGAGAGTAGACTGATCCTTAACACTAAAGCAAATCCTTAAAGCCCAAAATTTGAAGAAAGCATGAACACAATTTTAAAAACAATAAGAGGATTCATTTACACCTTCAGTTTTTCATACTACAAAAAAGATACAGTATTTACACATCTGTGTACTATTTATTTCACTTATGAGTATGTCCTCAAGATACATCCATTTGAGTATAAATGACTCCAATCTATCATTCTTTATGGCTGAGTAATGCCAAAAATGTCTGGTAAGTAATGTGAGGAAGAAAATGTGCAAAAGGAAAAGGGAGAGGGTGGGCAGGGGAAAGTAAAAAAGAGAAATATATTTGATAGTTTTTTAAAAAGGAAACAAAGCTTATGTATTTATGGGTGGGGGTGGTAGGGAGGGCAGGAGAAAGGGGGAAAAATGAAAATCAAGATGTCTCATGTACAGGTACAAATTCTCAATGTTGAATGTGGTCATAATGTATGTATAAAATATACCAGTAAAATCAATTTTTAAAATACTAATGATAAGCAGAGTGTGTGATTGTACTAGTTACATTCCCATGCATGTCTAAACATCATTCACTGTGTAAAAATGTAACAACTGCCTAGAAGCCTCATGCTCACTTTTGCCTAAAACCTGGCTACATATCAAATGGCTATCAACTGCTATATAAGTGCTTCACTTCACTAGTGCCAGACTTTTATTTCCTTGAGGCTAGTGATCAAAGAAGTTTCAGAAAAGATACCCAGAAGATACTATCATCAGAATACATCATGAGAATGTATCAAAAGACAGCATCTTTTCAAATGTTGTCATAAATCAGAGATATGGCGTTCTGTACCAGTGCACTTCAGAGTAACTAATATGTAAGATGTTCTCCTAGGAAGTAGAAAAAGTCTTATTTTAGGCCACTTTAAATACTTAAAAGCCCTACTGCTAGGCTGATGCATATCTAGGCATGTCTGGCAAACCCATGAGCTAGACTTGCCAAATGTCTATCTGAGTGAGGGATGAATAAACCTCCCAGGGGATAAGTCATTCCAAAGAAAGAGAAGGTCAAACAGATAAGCAAAGCTGATAAGGTCAGAGAAGGGACAGTCTGAAGATTTTTGTGGTGTTTGCCACTAAAATGGGAGTCTTATGGATGTGGTGGGGGGGGGGGTGGCTTGAGGGAAAGAATTTGGAGCTTTCCAGTGGGAAGTTGGAGGCATATACTGTGCTGCTTTGGTTAAACTGGGCACTCATTTCCCCACCATCACAACTGCACATGCCTCTCAGACCTTCTGCAGAAGCCAGCTCCATGGCCAGGGGGAGGCAGCCATGCACAGAAGCCCACGAAGGTCCAGCCTGTGGCAGTAGTACCCATTTAAACCAGCAAAGTCTGTGGTTGGAGCTCGCTGGTCTCCAACATTGAGAAACCCTAAAACTGGGAAGACAGAATCAATTACAGAGAATACTGGAGTGTCCTAAGCTTAGGCCTCAGGCCTATCACCCTGCCTCCTATTTTAAAAACCATCTCTATGCCAAAGACTTTAATTCTGTATTGCCCTTTCAGATCTTTCTTCTGCACTTCAGGCTGATATATCTAACTGGCCACTGGGCATCACCACTTGGACACCAAACTTAGAACATCCAAAATGGAACCCTCAATCTTGTCTCTTCCAAAACATCTCAAACCTGCTGCCCTCCCTTTGTAGTTAATGGGACCTTCAACCATCCATCAGTTAAGCCAAAAATCTGGCAACTATTCTTACCTCCCTTTCTCTCACTTTCTATATCCAGTTGAACACCAAATACTACACAATTCAGAATTTTTTACCACCTGCACAGCTCCTACCTCGATCCAAATGATCACCTTTCCTTGCCTGGGTTATTTCCATGGATGCTGTCAGCTTCTCAGCATAACTTGGCTGTGTGACAGCTCGGGGAAACTATAGCCTGAGAGAGTGGATCCTTCAGTGACAGGGACCCTGGAATGTTTACTAGTGGTTCATTCTGGAATTATATATAGTTTGGTCAACTTCCTTCTGAATTCCCACTGGAAGGGTAGTTGGGAATTCTGAGGGTGCTTTTGCTTCTCCCCTTTTCAGGGGGTTAATAGCATCTGAAAACATTGAAATTGCTACCTGGTTTTTTACTCTTATAGGGATGGGTACATTATATATACACATCACAATTAAACTCCATATTGAGAATTTGTGCCAGTATATGATACAATTTAATTCTCATTTTCTCCCTCCCCTACCCACCCTACCTCCCCTCCACCCCTATATACACAAGCATTGTTTCTTTTTTTATCATCAGTTTTTTTCTTTTTTCATTATTTACCCCTAAGCCCCATTACCCTTTGAATATTTACTCTTTTGCAATATCAATCATGCATTCTAGAACACATTTATAGCTTTGGTTTCTCATATCAGAGAAAATATACAATATTTGCACATCTGTGACCTATTTATTTCACTTATGAGTATGTCCTGAAGGTATATCCATTTGAGGATAAATGAGTCAATCCCATCATTCTTTAAGGCAGAGTAATATTCCATTTTATTTTTTTTAAAAACCACATCTTCTTTATCCAGTCTATAGTTGATGGGCATTTGGGTTGTTCCCAAGATCTAGCTATCACAAACTGAGCTGCTATAAACATGAATACATATATGTCACTATGATAGGAATCTTGTAATTCTTTTGTGTATATCACTAACACGGGAATAGCAGGGTCAAATGGAACCTCTAATTCTAGTTTTTTGAGGAATCTCCATACTGACTTCCATAATGGTTTTATTAGTCTACATTCCCACCAACACTGAAGAAGGGTTCCTTTTTCTCCACAACCTCACCAGCATTTGTTGCTGGCTAATTTTGAGATAGCAGCCATTCTTTGTGGAGTAAGATGAATCTCAGAGTTGCTTTCATCTGCACCTCTCAAATGGCCAGTGACATTAAGCATTTCTTCATATACTCCTTAGCTGTTTTTACTTCTTCCTCTGAAAAGGGTCTGTTAATTTCAGATGTCCATTTTTACACTGGGTCTTTAAATTTGGGGGGACTGACTTTTTTTAAGCTCTTTATATATTCTACATAGTAGCCCTTTGTCTGAGGAATTGCTGGTAAAGATTTTTTCCCATATTGTTGGTTGCCTTTTTGCTCTGCTGATGGTTTCTTTTGCTGTGCAGAAGCTTTTTAATAGAAAGAGATCCCATTTGTTGATTTCTTCTGATAGTTCTCGTGCTATAGAGGTTTTGTTCCTAAAGTCTTTCCCTAAGCCATTGTCTCCAAGAGTTTTACCTAACCTGTTTTGCAGCAGAATTAGTGTCTCTGTTTTAATATTTAGGTGTCTCTCTGATAAGCACTAATACAACAGTAGTTGGAGACTTCAATCCCCCACTGTCACAACTAGACAGAACAACTGGACAACAAAATCAATAATGAAATACTTGAACTGAACCAAACCTTTGAACAAATGGACTTAATAGATGCCTACAGAGTATTTCATCCAACAAAATCAGAATACACATTCTTCTCAGCTGCCCATGAGTCATTCTCCAAAATAGATCACATACTAGTTCACAGAACATCTTTAAGTAAGTGCAAAGGAATTGAAGTTATTCCCTGTATACTGTCAGACCATAATGCCTTGAAATTGGAGCTGAATAGCAAAAGAAATCCCACGATGATCACAAATACATGGAAATTGAATAATTGCTGACCAACCAATGGCTCACAGAAGAAAGCAGAAAAGAAACTGAACAGTTTTTACAATTGAATGATAATCCCAGTACAACTTACAGGATTTTACAGGATACAAGGAAAGCAGTTCTATGAGAGAAATTCATGCAGTAAATGCCTATACCAAGAAAATAGAGCAAGCTCAAATAAACAACCTAATGCTAAACCTTAAGCTACTAGAAAAATAGGAGCAAAATGAACCTAAATCTCATACTAGGGAGGAAATTATAAGGATCAGGGCATTAAATTAATTAATTTAACTTAATTCAGTGGAGACTAAGAGAACCATACAAAAAATCAACGAATCCAAGAGTTGTTCTTCGAAAAGATTAACAAAATTGACAAACCCCTAGCCAACTTTATCAAAGGAAGGAAAAGGCTTAAATCCATGCTATTAGGAATGAAAAAGGGGAAATACCACTGATCCAATGAAAGTCCATCCAGAGGATAATAAACATGTATTTTGAAAATTTGTATTCCAATAAGATGGAAAATGTAGAAGAAATGGAAAGATTCCTAGACATATATGAACTTCCAAAGCTGAATGAAGAGGATATAAAAATGTTAAATACCCCAATATCAATTTGTGAAATTGAACATGTAATAAAAAAATCTAGGGCAGTGGGGCGGGGCCCGTGTACCCCTGTGCCTCGTTGTCCACTACCGCGGCGCGAACATGGAGCAGGCCACCAGCACCATGAAAATCTGGACTTTGGAGCACGTATTTGACCACCCCTGGGAGACCATGACAACTGCTGCAGTGCAGAAGTACCCCAACCCCATGAACCCGAGCGTGGTTGGCGTTGACGTGCTGGACAGACACACAGACCCCACCAGAAAGCTGCACAGCCACAGACTTCTCAGCACAGAGTGGGGTCTGCCTTCCATCATGAAGTCTATTATTGGTGCAGCAAGAACCAAAACATATGTGCAAGAACATTCTGTAGTTGATCCTATAGAGAAGACAATGGAACTTAAATCTACTAATATTTCATTTACAAATATGGTATCAGTAGATGAGAGACTTATATACAAACCACATCCTCAGGACCCAGAAAAACTGTTTTGACTCAGGAAGCCATAATCACGGTGAAAGAGGTCAGTCTGAGCAGTTACCTGGAGGGACTGATGGCGAGCCCGATATCTTCAAATGCTAACAAAGGCCTAGAAGCAATGGAATGGGTAATACATAAACTAAATGCTGAGATTGAAGAATTGGCAGCTTCAGCAAAAGTAAGCATAAGGACACCAATGGCAGTGGCCGCACTTGTAGAAAAATGATAGAGAGAATTGGTATACAGCACCCTGTCCCCCTGACTCTCCAAGCTGACAATGTATTTATTGTTATTTAAAAAACACAACTTTATGTTAGGTAGAATATTTTTGATAAGCTGGAGTAAAGCTTTGATTTTCATCAAAACAAAATATAGGGGTTCTAATAGGGATCATCTGATATTAGTATGACTTGCTAGGGTTCCAGTATTTATGTGCAAATGTTATTCATTTTTTAAAGCACTTGGATAAATTGTTACCAACAGTGAGTCTTCTTAAGGTAGAATGTCAAAGCTTTTCAGGCTTTGGGACTTCACCGCCTGTGGACCAACCCCAGAACAGAGCAGAGCCCCCTTCCGTGCATACAGTGGCCTTTCTCTCCTGCAAACTAGAACTGTGTGCATGAGAAGCTCAAGAAGAAATTGTGTAGTTGTAAAAGACATTAACTGATAGAAAATAACTTGCTCTGCTACAAACTACAGTGTTTTGATTTGGTACTTACATGATATTTTTGGAGTGAAAATTATCACTAACATATGATTCCAACAGAAATAATATTTTGTTGTATTAAAGAGTACTGTATTAGTTTGCCAAAAGTTTTGTGATTTAGTAAAGGGTTTACCTTCCTTGGATTTGTTCTTGATGACTTAGCATACTGTACAGTGGGCTGGTTATGCTAACTAAATAATAAAGTTATTACCTGAGTTTTGCAGCGCTCTTAAAGGGAACTCTGAAAACAGGTATTCAAATCTTTCAGCATTTCACATTTGCTTAACTTATAAATTGCTGTGTGTCAAAATCATGATTTTGTAATTGCTAAGGCAGGGTACATCAGATTACTTTGAGGTAATTGTGACCACAAAACTTTTTTACATGAGGAGCTGTACAACATTTGAAATTACTCAAATGATGTTCTTGATCTGAAGCATAAATCCCAGTTACTTAATGTTTTTAATAATATGGTGTCATGGTAGGAATGTGGAGGCAGCAGAGGAGAAAAATATGTACCTAAGTAAAATGCACTGCAGGAAATCCTTATTTTGGAATAACAGAGTGGTGAAAAAACAACCCAGTAAATGTATTTTGTTTAGTATTTTGTACCTACCAGTTAACCACTACATGGTATCTTTAATACTTGGAAGTGTTGTGTAAAATTTCTGTTAAAAAAGTGATTAGCTTTTGCCTTTATTTTATAGTGCTTGTCATGATCAACTTTTAGTTGAGTGCCCTATAAAGAGACCAGTTCATACATATACCTAAACCACAGAAACAGTACCAAACTTTTAAAATTAGTGTTTTTCTACTTAAAATATGTGGCTTAAGGATTCTTAGGACATTTGTAAATTATGTTAAATTCTGAAGTTTCTGTTATTTTTTTGTAACCAAAGATGGTTTTTACAGCTAAAATACTATTTCAGCTACAAAAATTTGCGAAGTACATATTAATATTTCAGACTTATAAAAATTGTGTAAAATATTCTAAAAAATGTATAATGCCTAATGATAAATTTTCTGAACCAACCTTTATCATATACTTCATTTGATTTTTTTTACTCTAAGCTAATGATAAAATATCCATAAATTTTCATTTTCCAATGTATCTAGCTACTTCTATACAAATACTTGATTCGTGGCTTCTATTAAAATATAAACAAGTTCACAGCAAGTTCATTGAAAAAGTCTAAACTGGAATAAAGTGTTGAATTAAATCTATTAAGCATCTTATCCTACTTAATATTAAGATAAATTTGCAAGAGTTAATATGGCCTTTGTTAATAAAGACTGTGTTTTAACCATTAAAAAAAAAATCTACCGACAAAGAAAAGTCCTGTTCCTGATGGCTTTACCACTGAATTCTACAAACTTTCAAAGAAGAGTTAATACTACTATTTCTCAAACTCTTTAATGAAATGGAAAGGGAAGCAGTACTCCCAAATTCATTCCTTGAAGCAACCATTTCCTTGATTCCAAAAGGAGAAAAAGACCCAATCCAAAAAGAGAATCTCCCGATCTCCCTAAAGAACATTGATGCAAAAATCCTCAATAAGAAACTAGCAAACAGAATACAGAGAATTATCAAGATCATACACCCTGAAATTGCTACTTTACAGTGACTTCATTTGCATCCAAATGCCAAGGAAGCATGAAGTGCCTGAATCCCAGTTTAAAAAAAAAAAAACTCCATAGGTAAAAGCCCTAGAGATTCAACAGCTTTTTCAAAATTAAAAATATGTAAAAGTCCTTTTTGAATTGAGAATATCAGAATCTAAACTAGGAGTTAGATCCAATTTTTAGCAATGGTTTTGGAAAGGTCATACAACCTCGCTGAATGTAATTTTTCTTACGATAAAAATAGTCACTCCTACCTCACTTCTTTGAGACTCGGAAGGCTAGTCTTTGAGATCATCCATATGAAAATACCTTCACAAGTGCCACACACTATAAACTTACAATGTGATTACTCTCAGAATACATCAGCACACAGAACCAAAGTTTAAGGATTGAGACAATAGTTGGAATAATAGTCTTCCTAAGTTTAATTCACTTATGGCAAAACATAGTTGAGTAAGTTCTCAGCTTGCGCTGCACTATTGAAATTAAAAAGAAGGCATAAGAAATAAGTCCTTATTTTGAGCATGTAACATCAATTACTCACCATTGCAAGGTCTCCATATCATGAAGATTTTAGCCTCAAATGCTGGTGACAGACAGTGACCATTTTAAGGTCACTTTATTCCAGCTACTCCAGGTCAGCAACCTTGTTCTCATGCTCTTCCTTATTTCAGTGCCAGGTGGTGGCATCACTTTCCTGTCACCCACTCTCACCTGGGTACCACCTGTCACCTTTTGTTCAGTGCTCTCCTCTCCAACACTTACATTTCTCATAAGAGATAGCACTTCTGGACTTCTGGTTCTTGAGGAAAACATGGCTTCTATCGTTACTACCGAAAGCACATTATTTTTGTTCCCATAGGGCACTTTCCTGACCAGATCATCCAATTAGTATATTAATGTCAAAAGAAGTAACAAAAATCTGGAAAAAATACATTTCACATGATTTTTAAATTTATGTTTCCTCTTACTGACATATAATTAACATACCATGAAGAGCACAGCTCCTAAGAGAGTTCACTTTTGAGAACTATACACGCCAAGTAACTAGATACAAAAAGAAAGAAAACTGCAAGTATTAGAGGAACTCATCAGTAAGCACAATGAGGAGGTGGCAGCCAGTGTCTGCTTGCTGCCTCTGCCTGAGGGAGCTGATCCGGTGCTGTTGGTGATACTCCTACAAAGTCAAACTCCAGTAGATTTTCAGAGAAATCTTAGCACCAGTCTTGGGCAAATCCATTGCTATAGTGTATGTGTACACATCTTTAGATGTGTTCTGCGTGGTATTTGTTCCAAAGAAAAAGCATATACATACAAAGAGAATATATGCAGACATATTACAGACCACTCTATCACCAAAATCAATTCAACATCTATTTTGTATCTTACAACCTTTCTGTAAATATATATTTGATAGGTAGATGATACATATGTGTGTTTCAAATAAGGTCTTCCTGCACATACTGTGTTATGTCAGTCTGAAAGAAAGCATCTCTGTCCAGCCTGTACATCTTTCTTCCCCTTGACAAGTACTCACTGGAAGACAAGCTTATCCTGAGTCAGCCCACAGCTTCCAGAGAGATCTGCCGCCCAAGAGAATCTCACAGAATAAAGGTGGGAAACTGATGAGAACCTTCTGTGTATCAACTTGTAAAGCGCGGTAGGAAATGTGGGTATTGGTCTGCATAAGCCTCTCTCTTCCAGCCAGTTATCCGGCTCCCTGTGGGAGCAAATCCTTCACAGCAGACCAGTGCAAGCCGCTCCCTGCCGATGCCCTAAACTGCCAGCCTAGAGGAGCTGCATGGAGTTCTGCAAGAGCCCCAAGCCCCCCATCTGAACTCAGGGTGGTTCTGAGGCTGCAGGCTCAGAAACCAGACTTTCAGGACACAACAGGCACAGGCTGAGGGGACGAGATGATTTTCTTTGGGCAAGTGTATGCGAGGTTATTATTTTATCTACTTTTTCAGTAATATTTTCACAGACTATCAAGCTCCCTGTTGCCTACTTTCTCCACCCTCAGTATCGATGATTTTTCTTTTCTTGGCAAAGAGACATTAGGTTTGTAATCTAGTAACATGCTCCTTCCCCACCCCCAAAGTATATTGTCCCAGTTCAACAGAGGACAGGTCTCAAGAAAGATGACTCAACAGGAGACCCCCACAGGCAATGTGGAAAATAAGGGTTGTGTTAACAAAGGCAGGGCAGGGGAGGACAGAAAAAAAGGGAGAAGAAATGGATTCCAAGCGAATTCAGCAGAAGAAAGTCATGGACGATGGTGTTTAACTCACAGCCATGCACATAACTGCAGACAGGAAAAACTGCTTCCTAATCTCAGCCAGGCAGAAGCAAGCATTACTCACAACTATTCTTTCTGTTTAGGAAATCCAGCTCCAGGGAAGATCCCATGCTGTCTAAAAGAAGCTACCTACGAAGAAAAATGAGAACAATTAAGCCCTAAATCTGTACAAGAAACTTGCGCAGCTGAGACCCTAAAACGAAAATGGAGATAATGCTAATGATTAGGTTTTATAGCCTCAACATGCCTCACATCTGGAGGAGATCCAAAGCCCTCAGCAGGTTGTCACAGTGATGGAAGGGCCCCTGCTGAGACGCAGCTGCTGCTGGGGAGAGCCACATCTGGAGAACAGCTGCATCTCAATCCCTGCAACACAACACGGAGGGCAGCAAGGCGAAGAGAACCCAGCGTCCGCAAGGGCACCGTCCACCTGGAGCCTCCCTCCCTGGCTGGAGAGAGTCTGAAGAGCGAGGGAGGCACATTTGCTAAGTAATTGCAATACAGCAAAAAGCTCTGCTTTCTGTGAACTTTAGGGAAGGAGACAGTCTGAACAGTCCAGCTTTCTATTGAGCTAAGGGGTTTTCACACAGTTAAGCACCGCTTTTTGGAACATTTATGGTATGTCAATAGGCTTTTGCTTGGAGAATCTTGCATAGCGTCTTCCGCATACAGCAGTGTACATATGCACACTCGTGTGCACACAGGGAGAAAGAAGAGAGATGGCACCAGAATGGAAACTAGCAGACCACACTGTAATTTCCACCCTCCCATTCACTCGATAGTGATTTTGAATCAGTCAACTCAACCCTCTGGGTCTCCCTGTTCTCATAAAATGAGGGAGTTGAACGTTCATTAAGGTCTGATTAATGAGTAATCTTCATGAATCTGTAAGAATTACATTACTGCAAATTTACTCCTTCGGTCTCTCTCTCTCTCTCTCTCTCCCCTTCCCTCCCTCTCATACTTCCCTTTTCCCAGCTTCACTATCTCATTCTTTCTTCTTTCCTCCCTTCCTTCCTCCCTTCCTCCCTTTTTTCCAACTTCTAATGATCCATCATTTGAAGTAGTGAGACAAATGATCCAAGCAATCCGAAACGCTGTGCATCCACATGAACCCCAAGGCCCAAACTCTGCCCAGCAGACACTGAGGTGCGCACCTGCCCACAAGGCCGTAGCTATCACTCTAACACATTGTAATCACATTTCTTTCACCACTACCCTGAGTGCTGGAAAACTACATGTGATGAGAAGACAAACTCGAGAGCTCACTGAAAGCCAATGTAGCTTGAGACACCAGAAGCAGTGCACGAGTACATGGGATTCAGATTCAGGTAGAGACACTAGGGAGGGCATGGTAGATGGAAGACAAGGCCACAGAAAAGACCTGGTCTGCGCTGGCACAATCAGACCCAAACTGAGCCCCACACATGTCCGCGACCCAGGGAGCTGCGACAGTCTGGAGGTGCTTCTGCAGGGACACTGTGCGCTATGGGGAAGCATGACCCCAGGCTACAGGACTCAAACCAGAAATTTATAAAATATGTATCAAGCCAAACAAATGGGTCCTCAAAGCAAGACAGGCCAGTGGGATCACACTGTGTGACCTTGCATAATTATTTAAATGGCTTGCTGTTTTATTTTTAAAAGAGAAATAAAGAGAATCAAGATTGTATGGCCTTCAGAAAAAATATAAGTCAACTTAAGGTCTTGATGAATAAAACATGATGAAGTTAATTTTAAATCCCTTTTATGCTATCTGTCTTCTGAAGAATTTTCCTTTGTCCTTGTACAATAATGTAAGTTATCACATTGGGGTTTTTTTTGCTCATCTATAAACAGCTCCTTCACCCATAACCCAGGGCTGACAGCGTATTTCTATTATTTAAACATGTCTCTGACTGGGAGAAAGCTATTTCCAGGAAGTCCAAACTGCCACGGCAACACGGCTGTCCGCCTGAGACACATATGTCGGGCAAATGTGGCAAGAGAGACGGTTTCTAAGCTGAGCTTGATTCTCATTCCGCAAAAGCGGGAAAGACAAGGAACAGACGTGATGCTACAGTAGTAGGAAAAGTCCTGGCAGCCAGCTCCACAGGCGATTCCTAAACTGAGGCCTCACTCTCCGGAGAGCGCTTGGACTCCCAGTGAGCCAAGAGATAAACCTCGCCGTGTCACTAAGACTTACTGATAATCCATATCCCGAGTCTACGTGATTCACTTCAACGATCTCTGCTTGGATAAACCCAGGCGAGGAGGAAGGATTTGTGATCTATGCTGAAATTGTCCCCAACATGGAAGTGGGAACAGAGGACTCCATTTCTCCACCTGCAAAAAAATGCCAGAGTAATTCACGGTACTGCAGTACCAGCACCTCCCCGTAGAACTGTGCTGAGAATAAGCCTCAATAATGAACACAAAGTGCTTGGAACAATGCGTGATATAGAGCAAGTGCTCGGCCGTTCATACCAGCATCACTTCTCAGGGCTCGTTGCTTGGACTCGTTCTGTGAGAAGAGACTGTGGCCAGTACTACATGTGATGTCCTGCAGCCCTGGCTATGTCCTCTGGAGCACAGAGCCAGCACTCACTGCCCTTCCCACCCTTATGTGTCTAAGAGTTTCCACCCCCTGGCCCTCAGGTCAGCCTCCCCTTCCAGCCTTTTCTAGTGTGCCTTGTAGAAGCCCCTTCTGCAGGATAATTTTTCTCCCAATGCTGTATCTACCAACATCTTGGATGATTTAAACATCTGTGTGAGTGTCTGGCACCCACAAAAAGCAAATTAAGGACTACAACATAAACATCCACAAGGGCATGGCGGAGAGAGGCAAATGCCCAGAGCAGCCCATCTGAGAACAGAGATGACAGAGCAAGGGCAGAGGCTCTGTCACAAACAGCAGCGGGTAGCGGGGGTCAAAGCTGAGAACAAACAACCCTGTCTCAACCCCAGCTGGATTGCTGAAAACAAGGAAAAGAGAAAAAACTCTAAAAAGTTAGACATTCAGGGTTTTAAAATGTTGGCAAATTCTTCATTTAAAATGAAAAGGAAGACCAAAGAGGAGGAGAAGGAAGAAGAGGAGGAGAAGAAGAAGAAGAAGAAGAAGAAGAAGAAGAAGAAGAAGAAGAAGAAGAAGAAGAAGAAGAAGAAGAAGAAGAGGAAGAGGAAGAGGAAGAGGAAGAGGAAGAGGAAGAGGAAGAGGAAGAGGAAGAGGAAGAGGAAGAGGAAGAGGAAGAGGAAGAGGAAGAGGAAGAAGAGGAGGAGGAGGAGGAGGAGGAGGAAGAGGAAGAGGAAGAGGAAGAGGAAGGAGAAGG
>PVIC010017373.1:0-23467 GCA_004025085.1 Thryonomys swinderianus | reverse complement strand
ATATTATGGCTGAGGTTAATGAAAAACCTAGTATCAAACTACAGATTAAAAGATAGAGTTGAAGAAATATTCCAGAAAGTAGAATAGATGTCATAAAATGAAGAATATAGGAAACTAAATATAAGAAAAGTGGTAGATTTGTCCAGAACATCCAAATTCAGAATAATGTGGGAAAGAGAGAAAATATAGAATAGGAGATCATCAAAAAAATAGTTCTAGGAAGTTTTCTGCTATTTTTTGGGAGCTTATTAGATCCCCAAACACCTTCTGTGAGGATGACAGGAAGAAAAAGAGTCAGAGACAATATTTAATTTGTAAGGGAGGACAGGAGCTATCTCTCTCTAGTGGACAGGCTTTGACAAACTCTATGGTGGACCTACTTTTATTATTTAACAAGAAGTGCATAGGGGCTGGGGATTTAGCTCAAGTGCTACTGCACCAACCTTGGATGCACAAGGGCCTGAGTTTGATCGTTGGTACCACCAAAAAAAAAAAAGAAGTGCAAAGGAGGAGTAGTGTACTATTTTTAGGAACAGTGACTGTAAGATTAGAGTAGTAAAATAGAGAACAAATTTAGTATCTCAAAGGGAGTAACTAAGGTCCTTTTCTAAACCTGGATGCCTGCCTGTATTATCTTGCACTCAGCAGAATGTTATCTTGCCTCAGAAGCTCTGTGATTATGGTTTGCCCCCATGTCAAGAAGTCTATGACTTTTTGTATACTTTTCAGTTTCTGAGCCAAGTCAGATCCATTCATTGGGACTGTGGGGCTTGTGGCCTGGCCCTCTCTAATCTATGTATATCATAGTTGGTTCCCAACATTGTTGAAGGACAGAGTTTCTAGGTTGAAAGGGACAGTCAAATGCTTAACATATTGAAAGAAGACAGACCCACCCAAATGTACATAATTGGCAATTCCAAAATATGGAAGGAAACATTAACCTTAAACATTGCCAGAGAGTGAAAATTAGGTCACATATCAAGTATCTGAAATTAAAATTGTTTGGCTTTTCATCAGTATTGAATACTGAAAGAGAACTTTATTATAGTTAGACTTTGGAGAGATAATATTACAGGTTAGATTATATACCCAGCCAAGCTGTCAGTTAAGTGTGGGTAGAAGAAAGATATTTTCAGACTTGAAAGGTCTCGAAAAGAGACTTTCTGGGGATGCTGTGGAATAGGTAGGTGATTCAAAGGAATGAAGAGAAGATCTTAGGGATCTAGGAATATTTATTTAATCCAAGCATTGCTTAAGGAAACTGTAGGATGATGGTCAAGACAAATTCAGAATGGCCCTGTTATGTCGTATATAGAGGAATCAGTCCTGTGAGAAAGCCAAAATGCTCCAGGGTAGATATCACAAAGAGGGAGGGAACTACAGAATTCCTGAGAGTTAAATGTGCTGAGAACATATTTAGGCTATTCTAAAAGATTGGGACTGAATTAGTGTTAATTTCTTAGGAAAGTTGAGGGCTAGGGACACAGTTAACTCCTGGAAAACAATGTTTATTTTGGCTTTTGGGGTTGTTTTAGATTTTTTGCTTTTTGTTTTTTTGAGATGGTCTCCTTTGTAGTTTAGCACCTGAATTCACTTTGTAGCCCAGGCTAGCCTGGAACTTGCAGCAGTCCTCCTGTGTCTGCAGTGCTGAGATTATAGGCATGAGCCACCATGCCTGCTGTAAAAAACAGTGTGTAAAGAGAGATAAAGTTACAATTTATTATGGAATATTTATTATATAGGCATCATAAACTAAACATTAAATATTGATCTATCTAAATTAGAGACAGAGAAAGAGAATGACATTAGTTTACATGTATAGATTGTTGGCTTAAGTTTGAAAGAGGCCAGTGATTTAGCTCAGTTGGTACCACACCTGTCTTGGAACCATAAGGACCTGAGTTTGATCTCTGGTACTGCAAAAAAAAAAAAAAAAATTGCCAGACGTGGTGGCTCATGTTAGTAAGCTCTGAATTCGGGAGGCAGAGGCAGGAGGATTGCCACAAGTTTGAGGCTAGCTTGGGGTACATATTGAGTTCAGGGCTGGCCTGAACTACAAAGTGAGACCCTGTCTCAAAAAACTTTAAGGGCTGGACATTTAGCTCAGTGGTGCCGGTGCCTGCCTCACAAGTGCAAGGTCCCGAGTTCAATCCCCGATAACCACATACAACAATGTTGGGCGTGGTGATTTACGCCCACCAGCAATCAGTACCACTTACCACAGTGCTGGGCGTGGTGGCTCACGCCTGTAATCCCAGCACTCGGGAGGCAGAGGCAGGAGGATCGCTGAGTTCGAGGCTTGCCTGGGCTACATAGTGAGCTCAGGGCCAGTCTGAACTACAAAGTGAGACCCTGTCTGAAAAAAAAAAAAACAAAAACCTTTTAAACAAAAAACAGTTTGAAAGAATTAAGTTCTCATCTGCTGTAGTTGGAGGCTCAAGCCAATACTCATAAGGAGCCAAGAGTTAGTACTTATGCAAACATAAGTATCACACAGTTAAAAGTTTTAGTTTTTTTTTTGCTTTTTGAGACAGGGTCTCGCTTTGTAGTTCAGGCTGGCCCTGAGCTCACTATGATGCCCAGGCAAGCCGCTGCGAACTCAGCAATCCTCCCGTCTCTGCCTTCCGAGTGCTGGGATTACAGGCGTGAGCCACCACGTCCGGCATTGTTGTATGCAGTGTTGATTATTGGTGGGCGTGTCTCCACGCCCAGCGTTATATGTGGTTACCGGGGATCGAACTCAGGACCTTGGGCTTGCGAGGCAGGTGCCGGAACCACTGAGCTAACCCTCCAGCCCAAGTTTTAGATTTTTATTTTTATTTTTTTTGGTTCTTGGAGACAATTTTGCTCTGTAAATTAGGCTCACCTTGAACTCACTGTATAGCTCAAACTGGCCTCAAACTTGCAGCAGTCTTTCTGCCTCAGCCCCTGAAATGCTGGTATTCCAAGTATGTACCACCATGCCTGCCACACAGTTAAAGTTTTGAAAGTGTCTGTGGAGAGCTGGAAATGTAATGAGGAAGAGAGGCAGGGGACTGCTGTTTTCAGTAACAAACAGATATTTGTTTTTTTTTTGAGAGTACTGGGGATTGAACCAAATCATGCTCAGCTTGCATTGTACCATGGAGCTGCACCCCCAGTCATAATTCCTTATACTGCTTGAAAGTGAAACTATCAGACACCTGTTATACGTAATAAATTAACTTCTTTTCTGTTTATCTATAATTGTATTATTATCTACTAGGTTTAGAAAAACAGTAAATCATTTTCTGTAAGGCGTAATTCACTTCCAGAGTCCCAGTTAGAAAGTGTATGCATACTTGATGTTAATGAAAATAAAAGTACATTTTGGGCTGTTGTTGAACTTGAGACATACTGTGGAATTTTAAGAAACTGTTGGCATTCTTAACTCTTTGCCACAGTCTGGAATAGAGAGGTAATTACTAAAGGATTCTAGCTACTCAGAACTGGCTTGATTATTTTAATTAGTGAATTCTTTTTCAAAAAAGTGATTCTCAGACTTTCTTTTGCAGATTTTGTTACGGATGTCAGGGGCAACTGAAAGACCAACATGTGAGTCCTTGTCTTTCTAATTATTAAGTTATGTTTAAGAAATCTTGAGAAAACAGTATTATGAAAAGTTTTCCGTAGGTTGTTAAGATCAGGATTATATCAGCTTATTTCCCATAAAGAAAATAGTAAAATAAATGGGAACATAAAATGGGAACAAAATAAATAGTAGTTTTGTAATTTTGCTTTCTACTTTTGCTCTGTAGATATTTAGTGCTTTGTATTCAGTTTTCAAGCCAAACTGCTTTTGTTTATTTAAAGTGTTTTGTTTTTGTTACTAAGGATTGAACCCAGGGCCTACCTTATACTAGGCATGCAATCTACTACTGAGCTACATCCCCCTACGTAATGCGTATGAACGTGGGTTCAGTCCCTGACACTGGAAAAAAATTTTTTTTAACATTTCTCCTTGATATCAGTGGCTTCACCCTCCTTAGAACCACTTTTTGAATTGTTTGACAGTTTCTAAGAATGCATCATCTGGCCAGGTGTGGTGGCACATACCTGTAATCTCAGCACTTAGAAGGCTGAGGCAGGCTAGCTTTAGCTATATAATGATTCAAGACCAGCTTGGACTACATAATAAGACCCTGTCTCAAAAAACAAAATAAAAGAACATACAATCTTTACTTCTGTGTTAAGATTTAGTGATTTTGGGGCCAGAGCTTTAGCTCAGTGTTCCAGTGCCTGCCTAGCAAGCACAAGATCCCTGATTTGATCCCTGGTAACAATACTATGTGTGGTGGTGACTCACCCCACAGCAGTCAGCACCACATACCACAGTGCAGGGCGTGGTGGCTCATGCTTGTAATGCCAGCACTTGGGAGGCAGAGGCAGGAGGATTGCTGAGTTCAAGGCTTGTCTGGGCTACATGGTGAGCTTGGGGTTAGCCTGAATTACAAAGTGAGACCCTGTTGGGGGCTGGAGATTTAGCTCAGTGGTTCCAGCGCCTGCCTTGCAAGCGCAAGGTCCTGAGTTCGATCCCAGTAACCACATACAATGCTGGGTGTGGTGATTTAAGCCCACCAGCCATCAATACCACATATCACAGTGCCGGGCGTGGTGGCTCATGCCTAAAATCCCAGCACTCGGGAGGCAGAGGCAGGAGGATTGCTGATTTTGAGGTTTGCCTGGACTACATAGTGAGCTCAGGGCCAGCCTGAACTACAAAGTGAGACCCTGTCTCAAAAAAAAAAAAAAAAAAAATGAGACCCTGTCTTAAAAAAAAAAAAAAAGATTTAGTGATTTTCGAAGCTCTATATGTTGTTCCCCAAGTTTTATCCCAAGGTGCAGGTATCCTTGCATGTAATGCTGATAAAATTGGGAACTTTTCCCTTTTATCTGTCTTATATGTGTCACCTGACCTATTTCTTAATGGCTTAGTTGAAAGAGGCTTAGTTTTTTGCCATTGTGAGGTTATTCTCTAAAAATAATTAAACCCATGTTAGATTTTTGTGCTTCTTTTTTTACTTGAATCTGTCAGATGACCACCTCTAAGCATTCATAGCTAGTACTGATCTGTGTTCTCTATGTTGCTACTTAAATGAAATAACTGAGATTATGTTATCATAAATTGACTTTGAGGACTCAAAAGCATTTCTTCATTTCCAAAGGATAGTTTAGAAGGAAAAGAAATCACTTTAGATTTGAGTATAGATAATGCAATGTGGGTAGGGAAACTTAATTCAGATCTAAACAGCAAAGTAAAATGATTGTCTTCTACCTGTGCTTTGTGACCCTACTTTTATTGATTCCTTTTCTTTTTGTTGCAGGTTTATGTTTGCACTGTGTGCCAGAATGTGTTCTGTGTGGACTGTGATGTTTTTGTTCATGACTCTCTCCACTGTTGTCCTGGCTGTGTTCATAGTATTCCAGCTCCTTCAGGTATTTGATTGCAGTGAGTACATATTGTGTATTAAAAAGAAATTTGTGTTGGTCATAGTGGTGTACATATGTAATCTGAGCACTCAAGAGGCTGAGGTAGCAGGATCACTGTGAGTTCATGGTCAGCCTGGGCTTCATAGCAAGTTCAAGACTATGAACTACATAGCTTGTCTCAAAAAAAAAAAAAAAAAGCAGGGCCGGAGGGTTAGCTCAGTGGTTCCGGCGCCTGCCTCACAAGCGCAAGGACCTGAGTTCGATCCCTGGTAACCACGTATAATGCTGGGCATGGAGACTCATGCCCACCAGCAATCAATACCACATACCACAGTGCCGGGCGTGGTGGCTCACACCTGTAATCCCAGTACTCGGGAGGCAGAGACAGAAGGATTGCTGAGTTCGAGGCTTGCCTAGGCTACATAATGAGCTCAGAGCCAGCCTGAACTACGAAGCGAGACCCTGTCTCAAAGAGAAACTTTTGCTAATGTAGCCAGCTGATCACATACTGAATCCCTGTGAATCATGAGCCAAATGAACCTTTCCTTCTTGGTCACTTATCTCATCCCTGGTACCCAAAATACCCAACATTCAGAAATTAAGAAAAGTTTAGTCTACAATCTAGTGATACCAAGGAAGGACAGCATGACATAGGAGACTGCTCATGCCCCCCCCCCCCCAAAAGAAAGTAAAAAGAAAGGGCTGGAGATTTAGCTCATGGTTCCAGTGCCTGCCTAGCAAGCACAAGGTCCTGAGTTTGATCCCCAGTAACCATGTACAGTGGTACTGAGTGTGGTAACTCATGCCCACCAGCAATCAGTACCACACATCAGAATGCCAGGCTTGGTGGCTCACACCTGTCATCCCAGTACTCGGGAGGCAAAGGCAGAAGGATTGCCTGAGCTACATAGTGAGCTCAGGGGCCAGCCTGAACTACAAAGCGTGACCCTGTCTCAAAATAAATAAATAAATGAATAAAAAGAAAAGAAAAAGAAACTTTTGCTAAGAAAATTAATATTTTCTTAAATTTTTTGTTTATTGTTACAAAAATGCCTAGAATTCAGTATTATTTCATTCAACTAATTTTGGTTTGTATTATTTGGAGTCATGTTCAAAACTCTTATGTATTATGTATAAATTATTATTTTTTGATGTATAAATTATTTGAAATGATGAAATTGATGTGATAATGCCCTTATTCTACAAATTGAAATAAATTGTGCTTGTTGGGCCAGAGATTTAGCTCAGTGATTCTGGCGCCTGCCTCACAAGTGCAAGGTCCCTAGTTCTATTCCTGGTAACCACATAGAACAATACCAGGCATGGTGGCTCACACCCATCATCCCAACACTCAGGAGGCAGAGGCAGGAGGATTGCTGATTTTGAGGCTTGCCTGGGCTACATAGTGAGCTCAGAGCCAGCCTGAACTACAAAGCGAGACCCTGTCTCCAAAAAGAAAAAGAAAAAAGAGTACTGTGTTTGTTTTGGCAGTGTATATGCTATAATTGATGTAAATTTAATGTGATTTATTCTAATTCATTAATTCTGTGTAAGAAGACATTAAGTACCAATTTTAAGATAGAAATCAATTAACAGTGAAATTCTAATATATAAGAAATGATACACTGGTCTAGCAGAGTGTTCTTTTTGGACTTAAAATTGTTGGAGTTCAATTATAAAATTAATACATCTGAATTTATTTGTGGCTGTGACCAACAGGGAGCTCTGAGGTTAAACATACAAACTCACAAGCTACCACACCACCCGTGGCCCCAGTTCACTAGAAGAAGATTAAGGGAATGATATCCCAGACCAGGGGTGTATCAAGTGCTCATGGGTGGGGTCTAGACACAGGCAAATGCATACTTAGCAGCATGGTGGACATCTTCCCTCTGTGGTAACAGGGCCTAAAGGTTTAAATAACACTGGGATTCGAAGGCAGTGGGAAAAGATCTTTACCTCTTTTATGTGCTACATTGTTTTTAAGTATCTTATATAATGGAATATGTCTAATTCCAACATTTTGGTTGGTTACTATCAGAATCTGGTTTGTTGTATAGTTAGGATGGATGAAGCCAGAGTTGAGAAGGCTTACTCTTCAAACCTCACTGAGTTTCATCCCTGGGAAGTATTTAAATTAAAAAAAAATTATTTTTAATTTTTAATTTTTATTTTTATTGAGATAGGGTCTCGCTTTGTAGTCCAGGCTGGCCCTGAGCTCACTATGTAGCCCAGGCAAGCCTCGAACTCAGCAATCCTCCTGCCTCTGCCTCCCAAGTGCTGGGATTATAGGCGTGAGCCACCATGCCTGGCTTTTTTATTTTTTTGAGACAGGGTCTCGCTTTGTAGTTCAGGCTGGCCCTGAGCTCACTATGTAGCCCAGGCAAGCCTCAAATTCAGGAATCCTCATGCCTCCCAAGTGCTGGGATTATAGGTTTGAGCCACCAAGCCCAATATTTGTGTATGTGGTACTGATTACCGGTGGGTATGAGCCACCACGCCTGGTATTGTATGTGGTTACTGGGGATGGAACCAGGGACCTTTTGCTTGCTAGGCAGGTGCCGGAACCACTGAGCTAATTCCCCAGCCCAGATTTTTTTCTTGTTCTTTTTCTTTTTGCAGTACTGGGGATTGAACATAGGCCCTTCTGCTTTCAATGTAAGCGTGGTACCATTTGAGCTAAATCCCTGGCCCCTAAAAAATTTTTTGAGGTAAGGTGTAGCTATGTAGTTTAGCCTGGCTATTTGTGTAGCCCAGGTTGACCTCTAATATAGCAATCTTCTGCCTCAGCCTGCTGAGTGCTGGGTTTACAGGTGTGCACTACACACTTGGCAGGAAGTTTTAACTATTGTCTTCCAGTTTCCTACTCTGGGTCACTGAGGAAATTTAGGTGATAAGTCTACGTTTTAGGTCCTATACAACTATATCATTATTGGTAGAACTCTTTTCTAGGTATAGCCTGTTGATAGTGAATAAAGCTTCTGTTCCACAACAGAAGTATCTATAGTATGTTTTGTACCTATAAACTTCAGTCATTGTAAGATTTTCACCATGAAATTTATTGTCTTATATAATAGGAATTCTTATGAAAGATATTATCAGTAAGAATAAGATTTTATTCAATAAATCTTGGCTGAAGATAGGAATGCACGTGTTTTCACACACACACACATGTACACAGTGATGGATGTTTTGGTTTTGGTTACGATTTCTATTTCTTGAGCCCATTGATTTTTTTATGTGGAAACAACTTATGGTTATAGGTAACCTGGTAGCTGTTGAATTCTACCTTCTCTATCAACAGAGATAGCAGTGAGATGTGTGAAATACCTTTAACAATGTCCAAATGTTCCACCCTTCCCTTATTGGCTTAGAGGCAAACACTGATTGGTCACCTCTGAAAGTTTTTAGAACTATTGTAGAGTCTGATCCTATAGCTATAATTCTTTCTCCAAGTATCATTTGGATTCTTTTTTTTTTTTTTTTTTTGAGACAGGGTCTCACTTTGTAGTTCAGGCTGGCTCTGAGCTCACTATGTAGCCCAGGCAAGCCTCGAACTCAGCAATCCTCCTGTCTCTGCCTCCCCAGTGCTGGGATGACAGGCGTGAGCCACCACGCCCGGCACTGTGGTATGCGGTATTGATTGCTGGTGGGTGTGAGTCTCCACGCCCAGCATTGTATGTGGTCACCGGGGATTGAACTCAGGACCTTGCGCTTGTGAGGCAGGCGCCGGAACCACTGAGCTAACCCTCCGGCCCATCATTTGGATTCTTGATGAACTTAGATGAATAATTTTTTTTTTTGAGACAGGTCTCACTTTGTAGTTCATGCTGGCCCTGAGCTCACTGTGTAGCCCAGGCAGGCCTCGAACTTAGCTATCCTCCTTTCTCTGCATCCTGAGTGCTGGGATTACAGGCGTGAGCCACCATGTCCAGCATTGTGGTATGTGGTACTGATTCCTGGCGGGTGTGAGTCACCATGCCCAGTATTGTTGTATTGTGGTTATTGGGAATCAAACTCAAGACCTTTTTTTTTTTTTTTTTGAGACAGGGTCTCGCTTTGTAGTTCAGGCTGGCCCTGAGCTCACTATATAGCACAGGCAAGCTGCCGCGAACTCAGCAATCCTCCTGTCTCTCCCTCCCTAGTGCTGGGATTACAGGCGTGAGCCACCACGCCCGGCCAGGTTCTTACTCTTGCATTGTAGGAGCAGTACCACTGAACTAAATCCCTGGCCTTTCATATTCTTTTTTATTCAGTTTGATAATCCTACCTCCTGCCATTGCCCATGAACTATTGCTGTAGTTTGCCCATAGGGCTGTATTGTCCATTCCTTTGGCACCTGCTTAGGAAGCCAGATCTCCTGCTGAGTGGTGTAGCATTGCATCCAGCTCTGGACGGTGAAAGGGGTAACTCAGGTTAAACAAGGCAGGGTTACTTCTGTTTGGAATCCAGCCAGTTCAGGATGCTGGACAAAGTCAGCAACAGTGGAATAGGTAGGAGGTAGATAACATCTTTGGGGGAAAAAGGCAGCTTAAGGGAATCTGAGGAGACAGTAGAAGTTTATGAATAGTGAGTGTGGTGGTGCACACCTGTAATCACAGTACATGGGAGGATGAAGTAGGAGGATCACTGCAAATTCAAGGCCAGCTTGGGCTATATAATGAGTTCAGGGCAAGGCCCTATCTCAAAAAGTAGAGTTTGGTTGACCAAGAAAAACTGAAATTACTAATATCAGAAATGAAAGAGGGCCGGAGGGTTAGCTCAGTGGTTCCAGCGCCTGCCTCGCAAGCGCAAGGTCCTGAGTTTGATCCCCGGTAACCACATATAATGCTCGGCGTGGAGACACGCCCACCAACAATCAACGCTGCATACCACAGTGCCGGATGTGGTGGCTCACGCCTGTAATCCCAGCACTCAGGAGGCAGAGACAGGAGGATTGCTGAGTTCACAGCGGCTTGCCTGGGCACCATAGTGAGCTCAGGGCCAGCCTGAACTATAAAGCAAGACCCTGTCTCAAAAAGCAAAAAAAAAAAAAAAAAAAAAAAGAAATGAAAGAGAAGGGCCAGGGATTTAGCTCAGTGGTTCTAGCGTTGGCCTACCAAGCACAGGGTCCCTAGTTTAATCCCCCAGTAACCACATACCACAATGCCAAGCATGGTGACTCATGCCCCTTTAGCAGTCAGTACTACACACTACAGTGCTGGGCTCAGAGACTCACACTTGTAATCCCAGCACTTGGGAGGCAGAGGCAGGAGAATTGCTAAGTTCAAGGATTGACTGGGCTACATAGTGAGCTTAGGGTCAGCCTGAACTACAAAGCAAGACCCTGTTTCAAAAAAAAGGAAAAAGAAATGAAAGAGAAGACATTATTGTAAATCTTACAATTTATATACTGACCCCCAAATTTTTTTAACCTATTAATATTCATTCCCTGTTTATTCTGTTTCCTAGTATGTCTGTATAATTTTCTTTCATTTCGTAAATTGTATGAGTATAGTCTTAAAAAACTAATTTGTTTGTTTGTTTGTTTAAGAAACAAAACCTTTACATGTCGAGACAGGTCAGCAAGGCTTCTGCCCAGAGCAGAAGTAGGAAGGAGTGTGAGAACTGCATAAGATTACTCAGTACTTTGTAACATCCTTGTCTCTATGGTCATGTCTGAGTTCCTTTCCTGTATCTGTTAAGGTCAGTAAGTTCATAGCTGAAATGATTTTGTGAGTATTGAGAAGGAAGTTATGCAAACATCCCTGGGAAGTGGGTTGGTGAAACCCTAAGGCCTTCAGTAAGTGGAGGGTTTAGGAGAAAAGGAAAGAAGTATGAGTTCTGAGGCCTAGAATAAGGAAGAGAAAGGCCTGAGAGGTTGTCCCATTTCTGAGAAGTAGTGTGATGATCCCTGGTACCTCTCTGGGTCCAGTCCTCTAAAGTCAGAGGACTCATTGTTTGCATGTTATCTGATCCTGGTCTGGGAAAGGGGTTAAAGCGTGGCCTGGGGTCTTTATTCAATTTCACGTCACTGCTCTTTGAGTCACACCACAGGCCAGGATTCTGGAAGCAGTGCACAGTTTCCTCATGAATGTATTGATCACTTGCAAACCTCATACAGCAGCTACTTGACTGCCAAAATCCTAGGCACCAGGGAATGACACTGGAAAGAAGATGTAGACCCTAATCTAGTGGGAATGTGAGCTTCTAGTATGAAAAGAAGTAGATCTACAAAGAGGTCCATGTGAACTGGGCCTGGTGGCACCTATCTGTAATCCCAGCACTCCAATAGGCTGAGGGCAGGAGGATTGCAAGTTTGAGCCTCGCTTGGGCAACACAGCAAGACCATCTCAAAGTAAAAAATATGAAAGTGCCATGGATGCAGCCCAGTGTGAAGGCCTTGGTTTAGTCCCCAGAACTGGAAAAAGGAAAAGAAGTGCTAGCAGTATGTCAGTGTTAAAGGAATGGGAAGGGGGATCTGTCAGACTGGTCTGGTTGCAGATCACATGTCAAATAGGTCAAGTAGAAAGCAGATATGAACAAGGGTAGGTTGACACAGAGGGGTAAACTGTAGAAAAAAACCTGCCCCATCTGAAGGAGCCTGCTTCTGACTTGCTAAGTGTTGGGACAGAAGAAAGTTACTGTTTTCACTTTATATCCTTTTGTACTATTTGAATTTTGTACCTAATGTATGTTATCTAGCCTGAAAAATAAGGTTCTTAAAATAAGGTATCCATTACTCAGCCCCAGCCTGTTTTTTCCTTTGGGGAATACAGACCCTGGGTGCCATATATATTGATATTTAAAGAGAGACTTTAAAAAACCTCCACATTGCAAAACAAAAATAAAACATGGCTCTGGAGGAAAAGGAAGAATCTTAAATATCTCTGCATCAGTGTAATCAGTGTCAATATGTTGCTTGGATCAGTAGCATCAGATTCATCTTAAGAATGCATAAAAACGCAAATTTGAACCAAGTGTGGTGGTACATTTCTATAATCCTAGGCCTCAGGAAGCTGAGCCAGGAGGATCTCAGTGAGTTTGAGGCTAGCCTGGACCACAGGGTGAGGTAAAGGCCAGCCTGAACTACATAGCAAGACCCTGTCTCAAAAAACAAAAATGAATGCAAACTCTTGGGCTTCTAATGAACCTGTTGGATTTAACTCTGGGATGGGCTTGGAAATCCATGCTTCAGTAAATCTTCTAGGAAGTTATGATAAATGCTGTATGAATTGCACTAATTATGTTAGGGCATAACATAAGAGGTAGAAACAGACCTAGAAACAGATTTTCAAGAGGTTGAAACAAGAGGATCACTTGAGTCCAGGAGTTTAGGACCAACGTAGGAAGTACAGTGGGGCTGTGTCTCAAAAAAGCAGATCCAGGACCGGAGATTTAGCTCAGTGGTTCCGGCACCTGCTCAGCAAGTGCAAGGTCTCTGACTCGATCCCGGGTAACCACATACAAAGGAGTGGGCGTGATGGTTCACGCCCATTGGCAATCAGTACCACATACCACAAGTGCCAGGCTTGGTGCCTCAAGCCTGTAATCCCAGCACTCAGGAGCCAGAGGCAGGAGGATTGCTGAGTTCAAGGCTTGCCGGGCTACATAGTGAGCCTAGGGCCAGCCTGAACTACAAAGTGAGATCCTGTCTGCAGAAAATAAAAAACAAAAACAAAAAACAGATCCAGTTACTGGAATCCCACTGAACTTATAAGAAAATTCTAATTTTACAGAAAACAAATTGCAAATATGGAATTGTATTTTCATTTCCCTATATTCTCTGTGTATATGTTTAGTTCTTAAAAATTCAATGTTGTGCCGGGCGTGGTGGCTCATGCTTGTAATCCCAGAACTCAGGAGGCAGAGACAGGAGGATTGCTGAGTTCGAGGCTTGCCTGGACTACATGGTGAGCTCAGAGCCAGCCTGAACTACGAAAGCGAGACCCTGTCTCAAAAAAAAAAAAAATTCAATGTTTTTGTTTTAATTAACATACATTAACATGCCCCTGTTTGAAGTGACCATTGTTTATACCCATTTAATACACACAACAGTCAGGAGATGGAACATCATTACCTAGAAGAACTCTGCACTCAAGACTCTCAGAAGTTAAACACTATCTACATTCTTCTCTTCTGTGTCTTTATTTTTAACTGTTAGAAATGACGTCTTTTCTTTTTTAGAAATGACTTACTATAAATTAACCATCCACTGGCTTCATATTGTAGCATTTAACAGTAGTTTCCATTTACTGCCTGTGATCCATTAGATTTGTTTGTTCCTAGTGGACACAGGGATTGTTTCTGATTTTTTGATTGTTATGAATAAAATTACTATGAATATTCCTTTATACATCTTTGTGTGTTCATATTTTTCTGTTTTCTTGGATCAATATGAATGGAATTGATAGACTGAGTGGTAAATGTATACTTCACATGACACTGCTAAACTATTTTTCCAAAGAAAATGTATCAGGGAACTGGACATGGTTGTATACACCTGTAATCAGCATTTAGGAGGCTGAGGCAGGATTGATACAATTTCGAAGCCAGCCTGGAATACAAAGCAAGACCCTGTCTCAATCAAAAAAAGAAAAATTGTATCATATTACATTATGCAGTGTATGAGTGTTCCAGTTGCTCCATATGCTCACCCAACTGTTGGTACTATACTATAAAATTGTTAATTTTTAGGTCATCTTCATAAAATTGAGTATCAGTTTCTCAGGATACAAAATCAACAATCAGATTTCTGGGGAGATGGCGAAGTGGTGAGCAGTGGAGAAAGAGCCTATCCAAGACTTGGTGTCCTGACAATAGAATGTACCAAGGTGAGGAGAAGGAGGGAAGTAGGTTCCCATTACCCAAGAAGGATGCGAGGCAAGAATTGAACTCAACAGAGAGAGTAAAGAGAGACTTGAATGAAGAGGAGGAAAGTACCAAGTGGCATTCTCTTCTAGAGCCTAGACCTAGCAAGGAACCTGCAGACACATGGTGACTGCTGATGACTTTGTAGGCCTCCACACACAAACACACCATGAAATGGGGCAGTGGATGAACCAGACTGCAACAACCGGTGAGTTATCCAGTTCAGGCCTCACCTAGGAGAGGGTGATTGCCTGGTAGCCAACTTGGAGAGAAGCAAACTGAGCTCAGAACCCAGAACAGCTGCAGGCAGACTCCATCTAGTGGCTTCCAGCACCTTTTAGTGGGTGCTGAGTTCAAGTTAGCAGAAGGTTAGGGAGTAGAGTTCAAGCCAGCAGGAGACACATAAATTTACAGGTTAAAGGAATCTGGTTCCAGCTTCATAGCAAGAAACTGGCCTAAACTTCAGAGGGACCAAAGAGGCAGGTGAGCTGGGATTATCCATTACCCCACTGTGAAGCTGCAGCTAGCTTTCTGGGATTAATCAGTTTGGATCTGTACCCTATTTATTCACATTGCCTAACAGTGATAGTAGGGACTCACCTTGAATTGGATGTTTTGGGCATTTTTTTCTTTTCCCTTGTTTTTCTCCTTTCTTTCTCTTTCCTAGTACTTTTTTTTTTTGATTGTTTATACATGGTTCCTACTTTTGTTCTGTTATATTGCTGTGGCAATATGATCAGATCAATTGAAGTGATCAGTCAAGAGACTGACTAGTCCTGGAAACAGGTCCTCATGGACTGGCCCAATTCTATGGCTGAGTAGGGCAGTTATAGAGTTTAGAAAGGGTGGGTTTACAGAGCGACTTTGATGCTTTTCATTGGTTGCACGTTTTACAGGTTTAGTAAGTTTTACTGATTAGCTAGCTGGGAGTTACAGTTGGCAGGGAATCAGCAATTACACAAAACTATTTTGTTTGTTTGCTTTTGCAGTACTGGGGATTGAATGTAGGCTCTTGTGCTTCCAAGGTAGGCGTGGTACCACTTGAGCTAAATCCCTGGCTATACAAAAGTTTTTAAGCAGGGACACATCTAGCCAATAGCTTATAAAGTAATGATGCAACTAGGCACATATCTAATGTCTCCAGGTTGTGTTGTTTCTATGAACAAACCTCAAGTCCAACTTTAACTTTTTTTTTTTGAGACAGGGTCTCACTTTATAGTTCAGGCTGGCTCTGAGCTCACTATGTAGTCCAAGCAAACCTGGCACTCAGCAATCTTCTTGCCTCTGCCTCCTGAGTGCTGGGATTACAGGTGTGAGCCACCATGCCCAGCATTGTGGTATGTGGTACTGATTGCTGGTAGGCGTGAGTCACCATGCCCGGTATTGTGGTATGTGGTTACTGGGTATCGAACTAGGAACCTTGTGCCTGCTACACAGGGGCTGGAACCACTGAGCTAAATCTCCGGCCCCCAACTTTAACTTTTTAAAAATTCAGGGTGAGCCTGTAATCCCAGCACTCGGGAGGCAGGGACAGGAGGATTGCTTAGTTCGTGGCGGCTTGCCTGGGCACCATAGTGAGCTCAGGGCCAGCCTGAACTACAAAGTGAGACCCTGTCTCTAAAAAGCAAAAAAAAAAAAAAAAAATTCAGGCTGACATAAAGAAGGAGGAAGAGCAGCCCATGCAGAGTCTGACACAGAATCTATGATTTAACAATGATGGGTTTTACAATTGATCAGAAAAAATTCATTGATCAGAAAGTATTGTTCAGGGGCCGGAGGTTTAGCTCAGTGATTCCGGCGCCTGTCTCGCAAGCGCAAGGTCCAGAGGTCGATCCCGGTAACCACATAGAATGCTGGGCATGGGGACTCATGCCCACCAGCAATCAATAGCACATACCACAGTGCCGGGCATAGTGGCTCACGCCTGTCATCCCAGCACTCGGGAGGCAGAGACAGGAGGATTGCTGAGTTTGAGGCTTGCCTGGGCTCCATAGTGAGCTCAGAGCCAGTCTGAACTACAAAGTGAGACCCTGTCTCAAAAAAAAAAAAAAGAAAGTATTGTTCAGGAAGCACTTTTTCTACTACATTGTGAAGGAGAGTGAAGTATTTCAAACCCTAGAGGAAAACAACCTCCAACCCAGATTGATGCAGCCTACAAAACTATCCTTCAAATTTGATGGAGAAGGTCTGGGGATATAACAGTGGCACAGCACCTGGCTGGCAAGCTTAACGGTCCTGAATTTGGTATCTGGTACTGCAAAAAAAAAAAAAGATACTTTCATGACAAAGAACACCTAAAGTAATTCTTGACCACCAAACCAGCACTTCAAAGTGTTCTGAAGGATATCCTAGAAAGAGGTAATAAGGATTACAACTCCCTGAAGCCCACGAAGAGTGAGTCTACCCAGCAAGGCAAGAAATTAAACAGAAAAGGAAAGAAGGAAGCCAGCACCAGGAAAACAATATGACAAAGAATACATATGAGTTATAGCCATCAGTGTTAATGGCCTCAATTCATTAAAAAGACACAGACTGGCAGAATGGATCAAGAAGTGAGATCCAACGATGTACTGCATATAAGAAGCACATTTAATTGAAAAAACTCAGACTAAAAGTTAAGGGATGGAAAACAGTATTCCATATAATAGGAACCTAGAAAAAAAAGCAAGGAGTTGCTATTCTAATTGTAAAGTGGGTTTTAAGATAAGACTGATTGAGAGAAAAAGGTTATTACATCATGGTAAAGGGAACAATCCAAGAGGATGAGATAATCAAATATGCACCAAATAGCAGTGTTCCCAACTATGTAAACAGATGTTAACAGAAATGAAAAATCATAAATGCACCAATACAGTTGTAATGGGGGACTTCATTATCTCATTATCACAAATAGAACAATTAGACAAAAAAAATCAATGAAATATTAGAATTAAACCAAACTTTTAAACAGACTTAGTAGATGTCTATAGTATTCTGCTCCACAACATCAGAATACAGGTTTTCAGACGCACATGGGACTTGCTCCAAAATAGATCATATAATAGCTTGTAGAATGTGTTTAATTGCAGAGGAATTGAATTATCCCATTCATATTAGCAGACAGTAGTGCAATGAAGTTGGATATCAATGTCAAAAGAAACCATAATTTCAGAAACACATGAATTTTAAATAATATCTTCCTGAAAAACCAGTGGGTCACAGATTAAAGAAGAAACCAGACAATTTCTACAATTAAATGAGAAAAATAATACAATACACCAGAACTTACGGGACACAATGAAAGCCATCCTATGAGGGAAATTTATAGTAATGAATTGCCATTATCAAGAAAACAGGGCAGTTGGGTATGGTGGCTCACACCTGAAATCCCAGCACCCAGGAGGTAAAAAAAAACAAGGATTGCCATGAGTTCAAGGTCAGCCTGGGCTACATAGTGAATTCAGGGTCAGCCTAAACTATGAAATGAGACCCTTTCATTTTCATTAAAATGAAAGAAAGAAAGAAAAAATAACCTAATGTTAAAACCTCAAGCTTCTAGATGAAGAAGAGTAAGTCAAGCCCAAAGCTGGTAAAAGGCAGGAAATTATAAGAATCAGAGCAGGAATGAATGCAACAAAGACTAAGAAAACAATATGATCAATGAATTTTTTCTTTCAAAGATTAAATAAAATTAACAAGCCTTTAGCCAACCTTACTTATTTAGCAGTACCAGGGATTGAACTTGGGCCCTTCTGCTTCCAAGGTAGGTGCGGTGCCACCTGAGCTAAATCCCTGACCCCTAGCCAACCTTATTTTTTAAAAAAGGGAAAGAAAAAAATCGAATCCATGTAATTAGGAATGAAAAGGGTGAAATCACAATGTACCCTGAAGAAATCAGTAGATCATCAATACCTACTTCAAGAACTTGTATTCTAATAAGATAGAAAATGCAGAAGAAATGGACAGATTCTTAGATACATGAGCTATCAAACGAAGATATAGAAATTCTAAATAAATCAGTATCAGCCAATGAAACTGAATATATAATTTAAAACCTGCTGACATTGAAAAGCCCTGGCTCTGAAGGATTCACTGCAGAATTCTACAAGAAATTTAGAAAAAATAATGATAATTTAGAGAAGACCTACTGATGCTACTCCTTAAACTCTAATGAAATTGAAAGGGGAGCATTACTCCCAAATTCATTTCTGAAAATAAGCATTATCTTGATTCCAAAACCAGACAAGGATCCAACCAAAAAGGAGAATTATAGGCCAATCTCCCTAGTGAACATGGGTGCAAAAATCTTTGGTACGATCCTGGCAAACAGAATGTAGCAAATCATCAAGAAGGTTACACACCATGACAGAGTTGGACTCATCACAGGGATGCAGGGATCATTCAACATGTGCAAATCAATACATTGTAATATACTGCCAGAGATTTAGCTTAGTGGTTCTGGCGCCTGCCTAACAAGCGCAAGATCCCTGGTTCATCCCTGGTAACCACATACAATACTGGGTGTGGTGGCTTATGCCCACCAGCAATCAGTACCACATACCACAATGCTCTCAGAGGCAGGAGGATTGCTGAGTTTGAGGCTTGCCTGGGCTACATAGTGAGCTCCGGGCCGGCCTGAACTACAGAGCGAGACCCTGTCTTAAATAAAATAAATAGTAATACACCACATTAACAGGGCCAAGAACAAAAACTATATGATCATCCCAACAGAGAAAAAGTTTAACAAGGTCCAACACCCAGTCATGATTTAAAAAAAAAGCCCCCTAATTGGTATAAATGGTCTTTATCTCAATCTGATAAAAACCATCTATGACAACCCAAAAGGCAACATCATACTAAGTGGACAAAAACCAAAAGCTTTCACTCTAAAATCAGGAACAAGACAGAGATGTGCACTGTCACCGCTCTTGTTCAGTATAGTTCTGGGAACACTATCCAGAATAATTAGACAAGAAGAAAAAGGATAAAGACAGGAAAGGAAGAAGTTAAATTATCATTATTTACAAATGACATGATATTCTACATAGAAGACCCCAAGAACTCTACCAGACTTGTAGATTTGATAACTAAGTTCAGTGTTGTAGCTGGATAGAAAATCAGCACTCAAAAATCAATTGCCTTCGTATACACCAATAACAATCACAGAGAAAGAAATTAGAGAAACAGTTCCTTTAACTGTAGCATCCAAAGAGAGAGAGGGAGAGGGAGAGGGAGAGAAAGAGGGAGGGAGAGAACTAGGAATCCATCTAATGAAGGAAATAAAAGACCTCTAACATTGGAACTATAGTGTATTGAAAAGTTTGAAGCTCATCCTTTATGGCAGAGTTGTACTCCACTGTATTAAAAAACCATATCTTCTTTACTCATCAGTTGATGGGCATTTGGTCTGTTTCCAAAATTTAGCTATTACAAACTGTGTTATAAACAAAAAGCATATCACTGTGCTATGCTTTTAATTTTTTTTTTTTTTTAGACAGGGTCTTGCTTTGCAGTTCAGGTTGGCCCTGAGCTCACTATGTAGCCCAGGCTAGCCTCAAACTCATGGCAATCCTGTGCCTCTAGTGCTGGGATTACAGGCATGAGCCACCACACCCTGCACTGCGGTATGTGGTTACCAGGTATCAAACCAGACCTTGCACATGCAAGGCAGACACCAGAACCATTGAGCTAAATCCTTGGTCCCCTGCTTTTAATGTTTTTGAGGCAGATGCCAAGAAAAGGGTATAGCACCGATTTCCACAGTCTGCTTTCCCACCAACGGTAGAGAAGGGTTCCTTTCATCCCACATCCCCACCAGCATGTGTTACTGATTTTTTTTTTTGAGACAGGGTCTCACTTTGTAGTTCAGGCTGGCCCTGAGCTCACTATGTAGCCCAGGCAAGCCTCGAACTCAGCAATCTTCCTGTCTCTGCCTCCCAAGTGCCACGCTCAGCACTGTGGTATGTGGTATTGATGGGTGGTGGGCGTGAGTCTCCACGCCCAGCATTGTATGTGGTTACCAGGGATTGAACTCAGAACCTTGCGCTTGTGAGGCGGGCACTGGAACCACTGAGCTAACCCTCCAGCCCCTGATTTCTTGATAATAGCCGTTCTTTCTGGGGTGAAATGGAATCTCAGTGTTTCATGAATGACCAGTAATGTCAAACATTTCTTCATATCTTTATTTGCTGTTTCTTATTTTTCATCTGAGAGGTGTTTCATTTCAGATCACCATTTTTGGATTGGGTTTTTAAATCTGGAAGGTCTGTTTTTTTTTTTTTGTTTTGAGTTCTTTATATATAGTAGATAATAGTACTTTATCTGATGAATAGCTGGTTGAAAAAAAATGTTCCCATGCTGGGCTTGTCCCTTCACCCTTGGTGGTTTCTCTTACAGTGCAGAAGCTTTTTAATAAGATGAGTTCACAGTTGTGGATTCTTTGTAATATTTCCTGTGCAGTTGGTTTCATTCACAAAGTCTTTGCCTACTCCTACCTCCTCAAGTGTTCTACCTATTTTTCAAGCAGATTTAATGTTTCTGTTTTAATATTTAGATCTTTGATCCATTTAGATTTTAGGTTGGTACATGCTGAAAAATATGCATCTAGTTTCAGTCTTCAGCCTGTGGAAAATCAATTTTTCCAGCACTATTAAAGAGGCTATTTGTCTTTCGGTAAAGGTGTTTTCTCCTTTGTCACAGATTATGTGACTGAGTTTGTCTGCTCTGAGCAGTTTCTTCTGGCTTCAAATGGATTTTGGGATATTTTTCTAATTGTGAGGTGTGCTGTTAGGGTTTGATTTGGATTGCATAAATGTATAACAATTTTGGAAGTATGGCCTCTTTTTTTTTTTTTTTTGAGACAGGGTCTCACTTTGTAGCTAAGGCTGGCCCTGAGCTCACTATGTAGCTCAGGCAAGCCTTGGACTCAGCAATGCTCCTGCTTCTGCCTCCTGAGGGCTGGGATTACACTGGCATTTGTGATATGTGGTATTGATTGCTGGTGGGTGTGAGCAATCACGCCCCGTATTGTTGTATGTGGTTACCAGGATTGAACAGGGACCTTGTGCTTGCTAGGCAGGTGCTGGAACCACTGAGCTAAATCTCTGGCCCAGTGTGGCCATTTTTTACTTTACTCGTTCTCTCTTCAAGAACAAGTGATATCTTTGCGTTTTCTGATATCTTCCTCAATCTCGACAGATGGACCTTGAGAACATTCTCTTAAGTGACATAAACTGTACACACATGTTTAAATACTGCATTGTTTCTCTGGTGTGAGAAACCAAAAAGCAGAAATAAAAATCATGCATCATAAAAGAAACAGTAAGGTCAGCCTGGTAAACTTAGGAAGATCCTATCTCAAAATAAAATGGTTTGGGAATGTAGCTCGGTGGAGTGCTTACCCAGCATGCATGAGCCCCTGGGTTTAATCCCCAGCACTGCAAAATAAAAACAGTTGAAGAGAAACTGCCAGGCATTGTAGTGCATGCCTGTAGTCCTACACTTGGTAGGCTCAGGCACGAGGACTGCCACAAGTTTAAGGCCAGCCTGGGCCACATAAGTCAGGGCCAGTTTGAGCTAAATAGACCCTATCTAAAATAAACAAAAACAACAAAAAAGAGAAAGAAATTAAAACCAACCTTGTGATTCACACTTCTAATTGTAGAAGTGGAAGCTGAGGCAGGAGGATTGAGCTTTTGGGCCCAGCCTGAACAGTTTAGCAATGTAGTAAGATCTTGTCTCAAAAACATTATAAAAGAACTGGAGATGTGACTCAGGGTGAAGGCCCTAGATTCAGTGTCCAGTATTGTCAGTACACACACGCATACACATTGCAATGCGATACATATTTATATTGCAAAATGGCTAAAATTTAACTTCTGCCCTGTGTGCTGTGCCTGTCTTTTGGTTGACAGGTAGTTAGAAAGATTAAAATTCAAAACATATACTCTCTCTTCAGAATGAGTAGTGGACATCTGTATTTGATTGCTTCCATTTAAAATTTTCTTTTCCTTGTAGCTACACAATATTTTAATTTCCTTCCTTTGGGAAAATTTCCCCATTTCTGTCACATAGATATGATATTTGTGTTTTTTCTAATTTATACTAGAAAGAAGGTTTTGGTGTCACTGGATATAAAAGAAGTTTCTCCAACTGACTAAGGATATCCACTAGAAATCTACAACAGACATCATATTTAATGACCAAATTTTAGAACAATTGATACCAAATTCAAGAATAAGATAGGATATTTATTATTAAGCAGGGTCATATTAAAGGATATAGGGACTAAGACAAAATAAAAGAATATAAAAGACAAAATGTAATAAAATATCTATTTAGAAAATTTAAGGGCTGGGGATTTAGCTCAGTAGTTCTGCTGTCTGCCTGGCAAGCACAAGGTCCTATGTTTCATCCTTAGTACCCCATACCACAGTGCTGGGCATGGTGGCTCACATCTGTAATCTCAGCACTCGGGAGGCAGAGGCAGGAGGATTGCTGTGAATTTGAGGCCAGCCTGGGCTACATAGTGAGTTCAGGGCCAGGCTGAAGTACAAAGTGAAACCCGGTCTCCAAAAACTAGAAAAAAAAAAAAAAAGAAAGAAAAGAAAATTTAAGATTTACAACCATATATTACAAATAGACCTGAAGTCCTGTCACATCATTAGTGAACATTTAGAAAATAATTTAGAATTCATTATAAGGGCAATGAAATCTGCAAGATGTTAAAAAATGTAACACGTTATATAAACAGTAAGATTACTGATGAAAAGTATCATAACTGGATAGTGATTTAGAAGCAGAAGTGGTGGTCAGCAGTGTGAAAAGGGTCCTCTGGCTAAAGGACAGCATGGTGGCCAGTGGTCTCTTCTATGCTCTTGTTGAACCATTCAAAGAAATGAACTCGACAACTGATGAATGCAAAACTTTAACATTCATTTAAGTACAAAAAGGGGGGGGGCTGGAGATTTAGCTCAGTGGTTCTGGCACCTACCTCACAAGCGCAAGGTCCTGAGTTCAATCCCTGGTAACCACATACAATGCTTGGCATGGTGACTCACGCCCATCAACCATCAATACCACATACCACAGTGCTGGGCGTGGTGGCTCACGCCTGTAATCCCAGCACTTGGGAGGCACAGGCAGGAGGATTGCTGAGTTTGAGGCTTGCCTGGGCTACATAGTGAGCTCA
>PVIC010017372.1:0-32827 GCA_004025085.1 Thryonomys swinderianus | reverse complement strand
TCCCAGCACTCAGGAGGCAGAGATAGGCGGATTGCTGAGTTCGAGGCTTGCTTGGACTATATAGTGAGCTCAGAGCCAGCCCAAACTACAAAGCGAGACCCTGTCTCAAAAAAAAAAAAAAAAAATAGAGCTAACAATTGTTGGTTGATATATTTGTGTGTGAGTTGGAATTTAATTGGGATTTTAAAGTGACCAAATATGCCTGGAATTGAAGCAAGTTGACATTTTCTTTCAAATATGGACATGTTCATCTTATTGATTTGGGATTTAAAAATGACATTAATTTGTTTTTCTACTTTTATTCTGACTATAACTATCAAGTGTATAACAATACTTTTTATTGGTTTTAATATATATATATATTATAAGAACTATTATTGTATACTTTAGTGTGTGTTGAAAGATGTGGGTCTAGTTTTAATCTCTGCCAAGTGTAAAGGTTATGTTCTCAGCACCATTTATTCAGGAGGCTGTCTTTCTTCCATTGAGGATGTTTGGTTCCCTTGTCAAACCTCAAATGGCTGAGTATGTCTGGGTTTCTTTCTCCATCTTCACTTGTGTTCCATTGATCCTCAGGTCAGGTGTTTTTTGTTTTTGTTTTTAATTTTTTTTGGTCAGCACTATGCTGTTTTTATCACAGTAGCTTTGTAGTGTAGTTTTAAGTCAGGGATTATGACTCCCTGCCTTGCCTTTGTTGCCAAGAATCGTGTTATCTATTTTAGGACTCTTCTGATTCCAGATGAATTTTAGGATTGTGTTATCTAATTCTGTGATATTTGCTGATGGAATTTTGATTGGCATTGCATCAAATTTGTACAATAATATTGTAAGTTTGGCTATTTTCATAATATTGGTTCTTCCTACTCAAGAAGAAGGAATAGTTTTATATTTTATGTTATTTTCTTTGGTCTCTTTTTTTCAGAGTACTGTAGTTTTTAAAGTGCAGGTCTTTTACTACCTTCATTGGTAGATTCCTTGGTATTTTATTATTTGGAGATGCTATTATGAAAGGTCTTTCTTTAATTTCTCTCTTGGTGAATTTATTATTTGTCTATAGAAATGTTATTGATTTTTGACCAATGACTTTATATCCAGCTTTGTAACTGAACTTGGTTTTTAATTTTTGAAGTCTTTTAATGGAGCTTTTGGAGTCTTCTATGTAGAATATCATGTTCCCTGAGAATCATGATAATTTAGCGTCTCCCTTTTCTATCCTTATTATTTTAATGTATTTCTCTTGTCTAATTGCTTTGGATAATATTTCTAGAATTATATTTAATGAGTGTAATTGAGTTGATTTTAGAGAATCTGTACTTTTGTTTAGGAAAATTGCCAGTTATGCAATGATAAAGAACTAGATGAGAAATGCACTGACTGTTTCTATGTTGGGGTGGCACAAAATCTGTCCTTCTTGACTCAGTGTAGCATTTCTGTGAGAAATTCTAAACCGTGTTGCCATCTTACATCACTGAGACTATATACATCTTTCCTTGCATAAAAATAGAAATTCATCTGACACCTCTGTTCTGTATAAGAATAAAGTCAATTATGTTTGACAAAATTAAAAGGAAAAATTGTTCATTACACACAAAAAATAACCTTGTGTTGTCTAGTTGACTGAGACATATGAAGTAAAATTTCACTTAGGGGTATTTTTTTCAGATAGTAGCTACAAATATCTGCAATGATAATTGTCTCCCTTTATATTTTTTGTTGAACCATTGAAGTAAAAAACTGTTTATAAAAGTTGGTCCTATTTAATAGTATTATTAGCAGCGGCAAAAAGCAACTGAGATATTTTCTAATAAACACTCAGAAATGGATTATGATTATACTGATTTCATCATAACAAAGTTCCTATTGAAGAAACACTGTTCTCAGCTTTTTAAATTTGTACCTAATAACGTAATAGCTAAAATTAGAAAAAAATATACCATTAAACCTGTACTCTGAAACATAATGCTCATAATGCTTTTGTTTGCCCATTTACACAGTTTGTTCAGTAAATCTGCCTTCATTTGCCAAATATAAATATATTAAATGCTTACAATGTTCTATTCTAGCTGTTGAGTCTATGCTGTGGGTTAAGGTTGTCACCAAAGAGAGCAGACCTCAGAGTCTGGGGTGGAAGAACAAACTAGGGTAAAAGTGACAGATAAGACAATTCTTTGTGATGATTAAATCATTTTTATGCAGTAGCTAAGGAGTAATAGATACCGATCACTTTAAAAAAGGAGACAGCGTACAAAAACAGGTCTGGTGACTTTCTGAAGCCGAAACATTACAGGTTCCCCACCAGGTCAGAAATGAAGTGGTGAATAAAATGAGGTGATGCCCTCAAAAAGCTCCCAGTGCGAATATGTTTCACTTACTTATTTGGGGTAAAGTCATTTAGATTCTTCAGTGGTCACAAAGTCACATTAACATAGTTCAATAAACACACATTAAAATATTAAATGAATGGATAGGCATCAGTTAAGCCTTGGCATTTACTACTACCCCTTTTCATATATATTGCTTATTAACGTGATGTATGATTTTATGTTTTACCTATCAAGGATGTTGAAGGTTCTGAATACTGGAAATAGTTCTCTCGATCTTTTCAAAGTGTATTGCATCCCACTGCCCTTAAATCTCTCTGCCAAGTTATTTCTAATACACCTCATTCCCCCAGCTTGCCGAGTGTTCTCTCACGTGATAAATAACTCAGCCTTATCAAGGTCAGTTGGAAAGGCCCCTTTTACATATCTCATAAATTTGAGCCAGGTGCCACTGATGTGAGATTAATGTAATGGCACCATGGCAAGCACTCAGGCTTGTCTTAATTATGCTAAGGTTGCCGGTTCACCGTCTCTCTTCATCTGTCTCCTGCTTTAGGGAACACTAAACACTGTGTCATTCGATTGTCTGTTCCACCGCATTGGCCTTTTGCATTTACAGAGTCATCAGATGGCTTATGACATAGCTTTGCTAAGAAATTAAATTCAAAACATAGTGAAAATAAAAGTTAGTGATAAAGTACCTGAAAGAGAGAAAGAAGAAATAAATGTCAAATTGTGAGCAGAGAAGAAAAAGTTCTGTTTCATAGTGATTTTTCTCTGAACGAGTTACTCATCTGATAAAAAGAACAGCCTCTGTTCTGGGTGATCTTGGGTATGATTCTGCATAATTCCAGGGTTCCTTTCATTTTGAAGCCTCCAAACATATTCTCCTTATTGGCCGAGAGTCATGTGCACACTCACAGACCTACCTCCCTTTCTGTCTTCCTTTTGTGACTTTGCACAGGAAACTATCTCCAGGCCATATGTCTTGCATGGCTGTTTAATTACCTCGTTCATTTCTGCACAAGGTTTCTACCTCCTTTCCAAAAGACTTGCCGGGTTAGTTTTCTGAATTGGGGATGATAGCAGTTTGTGTTCCTGGCTTTTCAAATTGGTGATCATTTGTTTTGATTTTGTTCTCCAATTGTTAACATGCCTTTTAAAAAAATGAGATAACATATCTCATCTGAAATCTTTCCCTTACTCTCATTAATTTAAATTTTTTATTCTTTATACAACAAACAAATATTTCCCATACTGCTCTGCAGTCCCTGGACTCCAGCAATTTGCCTCCCTCAGCTGCCCAAGCAGCTGGGATGACAGACAGACACCACTGACCAATTTAAAAAGTCCTTCTGGGGGCCAGGAATGTAGTTCCTTTGGTATGATGACTATGATTTAGTAACCCTAAAGTGATTGTTAAACTCATTAGAAGAATGCACAGCCCATGAATCAATGGCTGGTCCACAGTCAAGAGTTTTGAGAGTGTTTACCATTTCTGTTAGACTTTTCTTTACCTGTAAGTTCTGCTGAGTATGTACTTTCTCATGAATTTTGAACCTCATCTATTAGTTAGAATTGAGATTACTTCAAAGTATTTGTTAATATTTCACACTTGGTATTCAACCAAAGACTAAAGTCTTTGGAATACAAATAATTATAACATCACAAAAGGGATAATAAAAATACACTTTATCATTTTATCTGGTAATCTTACATAAAGGTGAAAATCTAGTAAAAATAATGGAATCTTGGGCCAGGGATTTAGCTCAGTGGTTCTGGCATCTGCCTGGCAAGTGGAAAGTCCTGAGTTTGATTCCAGGTACCACTTATCATAATGCCAGGCGTGGTGACTCACACCTGTAATCCCAGCACTCGGTAGGCAGAGGCAGGAGGATTGCTGAGTTCAGGGTTTGCCTGGGCTACATAGTGAGCTCTGGGCCAGCCTGAACTACAAAGCAAGACCCTGTCTCAAAAAAAAAAAAAAAAAAAAAAAAAAAAAAAAAAAAAAAGATCATGGAGGGGAGGGATGTATCTATAAGCGGTGTGTTTTTCAATCACTGAGAATGTGATCTAATGTGATTTTGGAAGATGAATTTTAACATTAATGTATAAAATACATTAGGAGGAATCTTTAAATTTATAGTCACAAAATTTGTAGTTCTATTAATTTTTAGAATACATTTCACAAAGTCATGCTGAATGTTATACACATGAAAAAAGATAACTATTAAAGAAATATTTTTCTATCCTTTCTACTCCAGGGTGTCACTTGTCTGTAGGCCTGGTAAATGTTAGATTAATAAAAAATGAGCTGATAAAACTAAAGATCAGGTCACTTTCCCTTTTCTTCTCTTAATAGTTGTTTTCCTGTTAGATATTATAATAATATTGTTAGTTTAAAACAAGTATTACATTGACCACCATGATTTTTCATTCTATAGCAAATAGACATAGAAAATAAATTTTAAAATATTAATCGCATATTTCGATAAGCACTCAAAGAAATATTTAAGATAATGGAATGGATGGAAAATTATGGCCATCAGATATTGCATTCCAAACCATGGAGAACTTCATTAGTTTAATATAATTTAGGGTCTTATTCTTCTCATTCTCTGGGGAGTGGACCCTCTTTGCTGCACAGTGTGTATGGCTGCAGCCAAAATAAATGAGTGCTCAGGGGCTAGCAGGTGGGTGGCAGGCCTGCCTGTCTCTGGGTCTTTCTCTTTCCTAAGTAGCTAGCTTGAGTTTCCTTACAAGGTACAAGCTTCGGGGAAGTCAGACTACTTCTAGAATTAGTTAAAATTCCAAGAGCAAGTATTTCAGGAGAAGGAAAAGTGAGACGTTCCTGTTCCCCTAAAGGACAACTCAGGACCCAAAATCATTTTTAATGATTCTCTCTTGGTCAAAGTAGTAATAGTTCAGCCCAAAGTAGTGTATGGATTCTTCCTTACTTCTCCATGAATAAATTTGAAAGAACTTTCAATTATGCTAGAATTGCCATGAAGAGCAAATTATATGAGTGGGAAAATGTATGAGAATGGAAAGAAAAGGAAGATGTTAGCTGAGACTTAAAATATGGAAATGAACCAATCATAAGCAGATCCTGGGAGACAGATATACAAGCACAAAAATACGGTTACTGGAGTTAAACGACAATATAAGTACAGGCATCAATACTACTACTAAATGCCTTCACCTTAAATTCTTTAGCAGATATTGACATCTTTTATTATGTCTTAATCTTTATTATGTTTAATACTTTCTCACCAAGACTGTTTTCTTTTGTTGAGCAACAGCATAATCTCCAGTGTAGTGTGAGCTTTTCTATTTGATACCATGGGTGAAATTTGGTAAATAAGGCTTAGAAGTAAAAATGAAACAAATATTCCATTGACTTAGGAAATTTCTGATTCAGACTTTCTGTGCTTAGTCCTTGGAATAAAGTCACTAAACACAGAACTTGAAAAAGAAGTAGGAAAAAAGAATGAAAATTTTTATGGCATTCATTTGGGGTTTTAGTGCCCACTTATGAATAAAAGAAGCAGCTGTGGCCCAGCGTAAAAACCAAAAAATCAAAACAAAACAAAACACACACACACACACACACACACACACACAAGGGTATGAATCAGTGAACATCATAATTGAGTTTACTGACATTTCTTCCCCAATGCTTCTGTGACTATCTGTGAGATAGAAAGAAACTAGAATTGTGTCTCTGGGTTCCTTGAATGTCATTATACTAACATAATACAAAACACATTTTCATATATCTATAGTTATCTCCAAATATTTAACATGATTATGTTGATTTAAATTGAGTACAGTGTATTTAATCACATGCACACATAATTCGAAGGCCAGAAATTTAGACTATTAAGTATTTCAAGATTCATTTATGGATGGGCCCAGTGTGAGCACTTGGCATAAAGGACGTTTACTGAGCTATTCTGCTGAGTTCTTACTGCATTGGTTTCTTGGGAGTGTAGGTAGAAGTCAAGGTAGATGGGTGGTGAGAATGATGTACATTTGTATAGTGAAGTACAGTAATAATAAAAAAGTAAACATGACTTCTGAATTGTAGAAATTCATATGATGAGATGGTGTTTTTGTTTCCTGGGCTTTTTCGCTGTTTTGACTATGCATTTATATAGAGCTTCCATTGATGATCATGTACTTTGTATAATTGAAAGGAATTTAATACCATATAGTTGTAATCCATGTTTTAAATTACTGTATTTTTGCAAAAAAAGCAAAAGTGGTAGTGTTTTCTTGAGTGGATGTTCTAACTTTTGCAGAAAGTCTTCAAAAGACAAAGATTATTATAAATCAGATAAATCTAATTCTTTCTCTGAAGGTTAGACATAAAACAGAAGTTAGGCTCTCTAGAAATTTTTTGAGTGCTAGTATTGCTTTCTAATTTAATGTTCAATGTAGAAGGCTCAAAATGTGACAATAAGAATAACTGATAGTGTTTAAAGAAAAAAATTCAACTGAGCAGTTCTTCTAATGTGGAGAAACATGGTTTGCTTTATCAAACTGGTGCTCATGGGTCACACCTAGCCTGCCAGTGGTGTTTGTAAATAAAGATTTATTGCAACATCATCATAGTCAATTTTTGATATGTTCTCTGTGACTTTTTGTATAACAGTATAGAGCTGAGAACTGTTATACTGGTACTGTACAGCCTGCAAAATCTAAAATATTGGCTCTCTTTGCAGGATAGTTCTTGAAGTAGAAAGTGAAATGTATCTGAACTAATTTAGTAGGAATCACTTGTTATTTCAACAATACAACTGTTTTTTTTTTTTTTTTGAGACAGGGTCTTGCTTTATAGTTCAGGCTGGCCCTGAGCTCACTATGTAGCCCAGGCAAGCCTTGAACTCAGCAATCCTCCTGTCTGCCTCCCGAGTGCTGGGATGACAGGCATGAGCCACCACACCTGGCACTGTGGTATGTGGTGCTGATTGCTGGTTGATTGTTGGTGGGGCATGAGTCACCACGCCCAGCATTGTATGTGGTTACCCGGATTGAACTCAGGACCTTGCGCTTGCGAGGCAGGTGCCGGAACCACTGAGCTAAATCTCTGGCCCACAATACAACTGTTTTATTCGATACTCTACATATTTTGACAGAAATGCTAATACATGGATATTTGCATACACAGAGTGGACTCTACATAGTACATTATATAATAAAAAGTCTCCAAAGATAAAATGAGCTTCACATGCTTTTGTTGTTGAGATCTTATTGTGCTGCTAGATTTCAGCCCACTCTTCTTAAAATGTTTTTTATTTTATTGTTTGGTGCTCAAAGTCTAAAGTGTAGCCAAAACAATTTTCCTTGAACATGACAAGATCTCATACAGAAAGTTACAGTGTGATTCTTTGGTAACATGTTCCCTTCAGTCACTTTTTCCTGCCACTCCACCCAGCTGATCTTACTCAGTTTTTCTGTGACAACGTTCAGGGGTCCCACCATCCCCTAAAGCAGGCTGCATACATATTGCACTGGGCAGTGGAAATGGTGGATACTGAAGCCCTCACAGTTAAAAGATTTGTCCCTTATTGGGCACCTCACACTACTGATATTCACGTAGTTGCAAATAAAACAAACATGTGTTTTGTCTTGATTGTTGCCTAAACTATACTTGATCTATCAACAATAACCTAAAACTGCAATCAGATTGCTAGTGGGCTGTGCAATGGTTTCTTCTGAGAGCTAGTCTTCAGAAATAAATGAAAATATTGACATCTGTTTTTTTTGTAGATGAATGCAGGAACTGAATTTTACTCAAGTAAATCAGTTAATATGGTATGTTTTTTTCTCTGTTAAAATAGTCAACTAAACTTCGAGATTGAAATAAGCTAAAGAAACTAGTCAGTTATCTGCATTCAAATATGGTTTACTGAGGTTTTGTGTTTGTTTCTAACTTAAGTATAAATTCTGGAATCTTTTTGCTTATGAGCTTGCTTCTATTATTAAGTATCAGTATCCAGTAATAGTCTCTAAATTTGTACATGAAAAATGTCAAATTGGTAAATTTCATGGGAAATTATTTTCTTTCTATTAATATCCTTTTTTCATACTCTAATCTCACAAACATTATGATTTATTGAAATGCATGTTCACAAAGCAGCTCTTCAATTTAGCCTTTCCTATTTGATTAAGGCTTGTTGTGCAAGAAGCAACTGAACTTGGTGGCGTGTAATATTTTGGCATTTGTATATTCTGTATGTGCACAGTTGTAATTTAGAATAACTCTCTCTGGCATTCAGTCATCTACACTGAATGTTTAGGCCTTCATTTATCAGCTAGGTCTGGATTTCAAAGCCTCTATCAGGTATGTGCTTGTTAGAAAATTATAGAGCTGAGGATTTAGCTCAAGTGGTACCACACCAACCTTGGATGCACAAGGGCCAGAGTTCAATCCCTGGTGCCGCAAAAAAAAAAAAAAAAGGTGGTTATTTCTGTTCAGGGGGATGGAGGAAATAAAGCAAAATTGAGAATGTCATACAGTAATATTGATTGCATTATATTGATTGATTTTGTGAGCAAAACTGAATCTAATCTCTCATTTGTTATTCTGTGTTTACCTTTAAGAAAGTCTTAATTTTTACTTAGATTTACTTGCTGCCATTTAAAATTCAAACTTACTTGGTAGTCCCTGTAGTTTTAAATTTTTTGTGGGCTTAAGAAATATTGTGAGAATAATCCATGACTGATAATGCTGTCACCAGTTTAACTCTCCGATGAAATATGAGGCTTTTTCTTCCTAACCTTCCTTCATCTGCAGGTTCCTTACCTCAAGAGGGAAGTGATGCAGTTTCATCTGGAAACATCCTTTTTAGCAGCAGTGACAAAACTGTGGTAGTTTAGTAGGTAACTGTCTCGAGATCTTACTTAAAAAAAAAAAATCAAAAGCCTCTAGAGTCCACTAAGAAGGACCCTAAAAAGGGACCAGTAAGGTTCCCGGAAACTGCAGGGAAAGTTCAGTCTTGTAAAAACAGCTCTTGTTTGATTTTTATGGAGCTTTCTTTACGGGGAAGTTACTACTCCAAAAGGAGAGCTCTTCTCCCTCTGAGTAGAAATCCCTTTGGATGGTTATATCTTATTTAAGGACAAAAAGGTATTTTGGGAAAATAAATATTCTTTAATGTCAGTATAACAATATCCATCCTCTTATTGTTGGTTTTCAAAATAAAAAAAAAGAATTACATCTGTAAGCATAAAGTTAAGGGCAAAGGTTGGAGGAGGGAGAGACAGTAGGAGAGGTAGACAGTATGGAAACAGACTGTCACTCAAACTATGCTGTGATTGTTTTCAGAGCACTAGCGTTCTCTTAAAGGGCATCGGAGTTCACAATGAAAATGGCTTTTGCAGCTGAGTGCACCATCAGGTCTTTGGGGACCGATTAGCACAGTGGCTCTGTGTCCTATGTAGTGTCTGCTGCTTCAGTGGTTATAGTAACACACAGGACGTGGAGAAGTGAAAACTTTGATTCATGAAAAGACCCCATGCAACTCTCTGCTGGCTTCACGTTGAAAATGGGTTCCATCATTCTTCACTTACTTTTAAACTAACTCACAAAGGCAAAGTAACTAACAGTTGACAGTAGGTACTTCTGGCTTGTGCTTGAAGCAGAGAAGGGCTTTCTTTCATCATAACATATGTTTTGCAAATTCATTTTCCAATCTCCATTTCCTGCATTTTGAGTTATGTTAATAAGTTTTAAGATCTATTAATTATCATTTTGTGTTGAATGCATCTCAGTGGACAGTGACATTTTTGAGCAGTGAAGAGAGTGAAGAACATGATTATCTTTTAAAGAAACATTAGAGACCTCAAACCAAGTATGATAAATTCTATTTCTCCCTTGCTTTATCTGATCTATAAATGTATTTCTTAGAAAACAGATTTTTTTGTTTTACTATTCAGTTAAATCTAATAAAAATCTGGTTACTTATGTGCTGATATCAATGTAGATTATTTTCCTTAGATTCCCCTTATTGATTACTTGATGTATTTATTGGCACTATTTATTTCCTAGTGGAAAAGTGGCTATAATTGTAAATCAACTTAAATTACTAATGCAAGAATTTTAAACTGAGAATAAGTAAAAGAAGTCCTATAGTGCTATGTGAGACAAAACAAAAGTTTATTATATTCTCTTTAAAATACAAGGGTAATTTTAGAAGAACATGTTTTAATTGGCTAATTTCTCTGATGAGATCCTGTACTTGGACTAACATTATAAATGCTTTCATTACACGAGACCACTGGTGTGAGCTTCCATCACCTAATTTCTTTGAATAACAGAAGTTATGGAAGCCCAGCAGAAAATCCTAATTCACCATCCAAGCTTGTTTGAGTCAGTGGGGCCTGAATCTCTGCCCTCAACTCATTCTTAAGTACAGACAGACAGAAAGTTCCTCACATTCTGGTGGTTAAAAATGTAGGGACAAGTGGAAACTCTGTTTCATTGTATATATCCATGCACTGAAATATAAGTTCTAAAATCCATTTAGCAAAATACATGTGAACCTGCCACACTATTAACTTGTAGGAATTTTTCTAGTGAAAGAATTTAAAACTAATGTTACTGGCAGACTGGCTTTAATGTATACGTCCTTATTAATAAATCAATATTAAAAGTGTAAGTTAGACCTGAGATTGCTATAGGTCACATAATTTATCTTCTTCATTTATGATTTCAGGAACTTTGTTTTTCTTCCTTTTTAAAAAAATCTTTATTGGTATATTGTAGCTATACATCATGATCACATTCAACATTGAGAACTTGTACCAGTAGAGAACATGACTTAATTCTCATTTTCCCCCTTCCCCACCCACCCTATAACCCCCTTCTCCTATATGCACAAACTGTTTCCTTTTTTACCATCAAATTTTTCCTTCCCCTCATGACGTACCCCAAAACCCTTTTCTCTTTCAATATTTACTGTTTTCACAATATCTGTCATGCATTCTAGAACTCATTTACATCTTCAGTCTCTCATACCAGATAAAAGATATGATATTTACACATCTGTGACCTATTCATTTATTTATTTGAGACAGGGTTTTGCTTTGTAGTTCAGTCTGGGCCTGAGCTCACTATGTAGCCCAGTCAAAGCTCGAACTCAGCAATCCTCCTGCCTCTGCCTCCTGAGTACTGAGATTACAGGTGTGAGCCATCACGCCCAGCAAAATTATCATTTTTATGGCAGAGTAATACTCCATTTTAATAATAAAACCACATTTTCTTTATCAAATCTAGAGTTGATAGGCATTTGGGTTGTTTCCAAGGTTTAGCTATCACAAACTGAGGTGCTGTAAGCATGGGTGCACATGTGTCGCTGTGATATGAATCTTGTAATTATTTCATGTATATCTCCAGCAGGGGAATAGCAGGGTCAAATAGGACCTCTAATCCTAGTTTTCTGAGGAATCTCCACACTGATCTCCCTAATGGTTGTACCAATCTACATTCCCATGAACAGTGGAGAAGCGTTCCTTTTTCTCCACAGCCTCACCAGCATTGTAAAAGCAGCTAAGAAATGTGTGAAGAAATGCTCAACATTACTAGTCATTTGAGAAATGCAGATGAAAACAACACTGAGATTTCATCTCACTCCACAAAGAATAGCTACTATTTTGAAATTAGCCAGCTTTCAGGAACTTTTAGAGAGCTTAAAACAATGCCCTCATTTTATTTGTTGATCTCTTTGGTGTCCCCTAGGTGCTGTGAAGAAAGGAGTAATAATAAGACCCCCAGAAAATAAGAAAATGATGTGACTTAGCTTGTGGTCTAAAGATGGTGCACATCTCACGGATGATGTCTGTTTTCTTGAATTAAATGTAATATCCCAAGGAGTATATTTTAGTGATGCAGTGAACTATGACAGTGCATCATTATTTTGTTCCTCTTCTTTAACAAACTGTTATCACCTTGCGTGCTCCATTCATCTGCAGGGCTATTCCCAGGATGCATGGAGGCAACAGGATCCCACTGATAATAACTAAGTTCTACTTTCTGCACTATGTGGAACAATGGTTAAGGGAACTTTACCAGAGGTTGCTCTCCAGAGTTTATTTGAAATGGGGAAAGTACAGTGACCCTATTGTCTCCTTTTTGTTCCTTCAGGCAGTAATTTAGAAGTTTGCTCTTCTCTTCCATATTTCCTGTCATTGCAAGAGACTGAAGGAAGATTTGAGTGTATGAATTTTCTACACATAGTTAGTACTCAGGTTTTAAAAAAATACAATGAGAAAATATTTCATGACATGGGAGTAATTATTAAAAAACATTCTTTTATTGGAGTAATAGCCTTGATCTAATCATGATACTTGAAAGAATAACAGTGCCTAGTGGTGAACCTGGTATAATCATTTTGACAGAATCTCTATACAAAGTGTCTCCAGGAGACTACAAAACAACACTGAGAGCCTCCTGTCTGTAAAGTGTGCTGTGGTTCTCCTTCTTTCCAGGGATATACAGTACATATGCTTGGGACAGTTCCACTTGGCCCAATCCCATTTTCCAGGCCATGGAGCATAATGGCAGGGTAGAAATGAGATGTGTCTAGGTGCTTTTGATAATTACTGAGTCTGTGTTAATGAAGAGCTTAGCCTTGGCCTTCCACCAGCACCATTAAATGTGGCCAAAGATCACTTTCCTTGGTGAAAGGAAAGCCACCAACACAGCCATAGCATCCTGAAAAGACAAATTGTCATTGGATTTAATTCTGAACTGACAAATTCAAATATTCTCAAATGGATCGTCCTGTAGTCCTCTGTAATGGGAGAGATTTGAAAATGAGTCCCTTTCTGTGGAAGCATCAACATTATTGTGCACACCACACATTTATCTCAAGGTAATAAACATTTGAAGTGTATTGACAGATTTCCATCATTATTCCAAGCACTATGAACAAAATAAAATTTGCACAGGACATAGAGCTGGAATCTAGTTCTTAGCATGTAGTAGGAGAGATGCGCCATAGATAATTGGGAACTAATGAAAAAACAATTACAATAACAACTGAAAAGTGAATATTGAGACTACTAGCTCCCACAGTTATGATTAGTAAAGTTTATTATCATCATAAATATGTGGAAATCAATATAAAATCAGAGGGTGAGAGATTATAACTTGAAAAAAGGAAAAATGGAAAGTTGATTGTGGTGGTTAAGTATTTATTGATTCCTTGCCCCAAGACATACAGGAAATTAACAGTTTAATTAATAGCTTTCTAATTAACGTAGAAAGTTTGAGAAAATATCAAACATAAGATTCTTTTATAATGTTATTACAGTACTGCTCACAAAAAGGCACTTTGTAGATTTGGTAGCTCTTCATAGAAATTGTAGAAAGTGCATTTCCCCTTTTTGAAATCTTAGTTGCTTGAATAAGAAAAATACATTCTTAGCTTTAGGAAACTGCAGAGACATTGCTTGGAGAATGGCATCCTTGGAGAAAATGTTTTTCTGTTTTAGGGGGAACTCCCTTATTCCATGTTCCTTAAGGCATCCATATAAACATATAGTTTACAAATCTCTTAGTATGCTAGACAATTTGGAGTTGTTTCTGGGAAGAGATAGTGTATTCGTTTCCTGGGGCAGCTGTAATAAATTACCACAAACTAGATGATGTACAGCAGGAGGAATTTATACTCCAAAGTTCCAGGTGGACCATGGTGTCATAAGGGTGGCTCCTCTGCAAACTCAGAATCTCCCTTGCTCCCTCGCTGGGTTGGGGGTGGCCGTGTTGGAATCCTTCATATTCCTTCGTGTATAGAAACTTCTTTGCAGTCCCTGCCTCCATCTTTACATGGTCTCTCTGTGTCTTTGTTTTCCTTTCTAGTGAGAACATCCTTATTGAAATCAGTATTCATTTTAATCTATGGTATTATCTTGATCCTTACCTTAATTATGTCTGCAAATAATTTTATTATTAATAATGTCCCATGCATTGTGGGAGATAATTTAATTCACTACAAAGTAATTTGAAATACATGTGAACATGCCAGGAGATTCCTGGAGTATTAGTTTACTGCTGTTTTAATGAACATATACAATTCTAGCCATACTTTTACAAACAACTAATGATTGACACTTATTTTCTTGTATGTGTTCTGTGGAGTTACAGACAGAAAATAAAGAAAAATAGCAAAATAAATTGAGCTTATAGAGCTCATGGTTTAAATCCATTGCATTTCAAAGTCACCACTGAATGGCTCTATAATTAACTTGTTCCTGGGCCAAGGAGTTAGTTTAGTGGTTTCAGCACCTGCTTTGCAAGTGCAAGGTCCCAAGTTTAACTCCTGGTACAAAAAAAAAAAAAATCAAGTTGTTCCTAATCTTTCCACTTCCTTCTCTGCCTAAATACTGTTATACACAGAGGCATGTTGACTTTGGCCTAACTTGTGCAGCCCTGGGAGGGGATATGACAATGAATTCATATAATAGTAAGGTTTTGTAAAATTTATAATTTGAAAATGTTTTAACTACAGTTTAGTTAACATTGCTCTCTGTTTCTTTTTTTTTTTTTTTTCCTGTTCTCTAACCTTTCTGTTCTGGTACTAAGAACAGGCTCAAAGATGATATAATGCTATTCATATCCACAGTGCAGCCTGGCGAGGGTATATGGAAGTAATAAAGGAGAGACAAGGCTACCATTGTGGGCCGGAAAGTCCTTCCTACTCATGCAGATCAGAAAGAAATAAACTTAGTACTTGCTTTTCCACATTTGACAGAAATTCTAACACTCTGTAACATTACAAATAATAGACTAATAATTTAAAGAAACACCCATCTGGTTTTCTCTTTTTTCTTATTCTTTTTAGTTTTTATATACCTTTACTTAAACAGTTTTTATGGAATCATATAAATATTTTTGAAACTAAATCAGAAAGTGCTATAAACCTAAGGGCCATACTTTGAAATTATATGTCAGACTTTTGCTGAAAAGTTGTTTAGGACAGCGAACTCTATGTGAATCTATCTTTTTTTTTGTCCATCTTTTTTTCTTTATAGAGCTATTTTGCAAAATTTTAATCTTTTGAAGTGATCGTAGAATACAACCAAAAAAGTAGGAAAATGTACTATAAATATGTTATGGTATTTTTGTGTAACTTGTGATGTTTTGGTATGTTTTATTTAAAAAAATAATCTGATTCAATTCACTATCATTAAAATATTTCTATTTCTACTTTATTTTGTAATATTAATTTTGTATTCTTTTTTGTTAAACATGTCCTTACTTTTATACATTTCAAATGATATGGAAACAATCCATTCCTCCTTTGATCTACAAGACAAAGAAAAATTAAACAAGCCGATATCAATCTGGGAAATTGAAAATGCAATAAAAAAACCTACTAACAAAGAAAAGACCTGGTCCTGACAGCTTCACTGCTGAATTCTACAAAACTTTTAAAGAAGAGTTAATACGAGTACTTCTCAATCTGTTTAATGAAATCGAAAGGGAAACAGTATTCCTCAAATCATTCCTTAAAGTAACCATCACCTTGATTCCAAAGGCAGGGAAAGATCCCACCAAAAAAGAAAACTACAGGCTAGTGTCTGTAATGAACATTGATGCGAAAGTCCTCAATAAAATACTGGCAAACAGACTACAGAAAGTTATCAAGAAAATCATACACCCTGATCAAGTCGGATTTATCCCAGGGATGCAAGGCTGGTTCAACATACATAAATCAATCAATGTAGTACACTATATTAACAGACAAAAACCATATGATTATCTCAATAGATGCAGAAAAAGCATTTGACAAAATCCAACACCCACTTATGATCAAAACCCTACAGAGAATTGGAATTGATGGACTTTATCTCAATTTAATACAAGCTATTTATGAGAAACCAACAGCCAGCATCATACTTAATGGGCAAAAACTGAAACCTTTTACACTAAGATCAGGAATGAGACAAGGATTACCATTGTCACCACTCTTGTTCAATATAGTGCTAGAAACATTAGCCATAGTAATCAGGCAGAACAAAGATATAAAAGGAATAAAGATAGGAAAGGAAGAAGTTAAACTGTCATTATTTGCTGATGATATGATACTCTATCTAGGGGATCCTAAAAACTCAACCAAAAGGCTGCTAGACTTAATTACCAGATTTGGTAGTGATTCTGGACACAGGGTTAATACTAAAAAATCAACAGCCTTTTTCTACATAAACAACAGACTCACTGAAAGAGAAATGGAGTAGTCAATCCCTTTCACAGTAGCGCCCAGAAAAATGAAATATCTAGGAATCAACCTAACAAAGGAAGTGAAAGACCTCTACTCTGAAAACTATAGGAATCTGAAAAACAAGATAGAATAGGAGATCAGAAAGTGGAAAGACATCCCTTGTTCCTGTGTCGGGAGAACCAACATCATCAAAATGGCTATACTCCCACAACTACTATACAGATTCAATGTAATTCCAATTGAAATTCCAATGCTATCCTTCACAAAGCTAGAGAAAATAATACAAAAATTCATCTGGAACCACAAGAAACCTAGAACAGCAAAAGCAATTCTAAGCAACCACAACATGGCAAGGAGGTATTACAATCCCCAATTTAAAACTCTACTATAAAGCCACTGTGATAAAAACTGCATGGTACTGGCAACGTAACAGACCCGAGGACCAGTGGAATAGATTAGAAGATTCAGATACAGCACCGGATACACTAAGCCACCTTATCTTTGACAAAGGAGCCAAACATCCTCAATGGAGGAAAGACAGCCTCTTTAACAAATGGTGCTTTGAAAACTGGGTTTTAGCCTGCCAAAGGCTAAAGCTAGACCTATCTCTCTCACCATGCACAAAAGTAAACTCACAATGGATACGAGACTTAAACATTAAAACAGAAACAATAAGCCTGCTGGAAAACAGGCTAGATAAAACTCTTGGAGACATTGGCTTAGACAGAGATTTTATGAGCCTCTATAGCACAAGAACTAGCAGGAAGAATCAATAAATGGGATCTCATCCTACTGAAAAGCTTCTGCACAGCAAAAGAAGTCACTGGCACTGCTAAAAGACAACCAATAACATGGGAAAAAAATCTTTACTAGCTGTTTATCAGACAAAGGACTATTATCTACAATATATAAAGAACTTAAACAGATCAGCCTCTCCTATTTTAAAGACCCGATTCAAAAATGGGCATCTGAAATGAACAGACACTTCTCAGAGGCAGAAGTCAAAGCAGCTAAGAAACATATGAAGAAATGTTCAACATCACTGGTCATTCGAGAGATGCAAATGAAAAAAACACTGAGATTTCATCTCACTCCACAAAGAGTGGCCGCTCTTACAAAATCAACCAATGATAAATACTGGCGAGGCTGTGGGAAGAAAGGAACCCTTCTCCACTGTTGGTGGGATTGTAGACTTGTGCAACCATTGTGGAGAACAGTGTGACAATTCCTCAGAAAACTAGGACTAGGGGTCCCATTTGACCCTGCTATCCCCCTGCTAGGAATATACCCAAAAGAATTCAAAAAAATCACATTGGAAAGACAGATGTACACCCCTTCATAGCAGCTCAGTTTGTGATAGCTCAATCTTGTGATAGCTCAACAACCCAAATGTCCATCAACTGGAGAGTGGATAAAGAAGATGTGTTTTTTTTTTTAAATAAAATAAAATAAAATAAATAAAAATAAAATAAAATTAAAATAAAATAATAAAAAATAAAATAAAATAAAATGGAGTAGTACTCTGCCATAAAGAATGACAAGATTGATTCATTTATGTGATACACCTAGAGGACATGCTAATGAGTGAAATAAATAGATCACAGATAGGCAAATACCGGATCTTCTCTTTGATATGAGCACCTCTAAATGCAGACGAACTCTAGAAAGTATGACAGGTTTTTTAGAATGGGAAATTTCCAAAGGAAATTTGGTGTGGGGATGTAATGAGGGAAAGGAATAAATAGGATTCTGAAAGAAAATAAAAGAGCATGTATATAGGGAGTGGGGAGGTGTGGGTAGGTGGGGATATGGGTAAAAATGAGAATTGACTTGTGTCATATATTGGTACATATTCCCCAATGTTACGTGTGATTGTGAGATGTATATAAATTGTACCAATAAAGAATTCAATTAAAAAAAAGAAAAGCAAAATTAAGAAAAAAATTTCATTGATATAAACATTTTTGATACTTTTATCTGTTAAAAATAAAATTGAAAACAGAGCTTGTATAAGACAGTTCCTTTTATTATTATCCATCTTAACTTTATGTCATTTAAACAGCTTTTTATGCTTAATAAATTCATTCTTCTATCCTTAGATGGACTTTTATAAGAATTATTGGATAGTATTTTAAATTTCTATCACAAGAAGATATGAATTTGAGTTCTAGTTTTGGTTTGTTTTTGTCAAAGGTGGGATCTGTTACCTAAACTCTCTTATTTTTACTGATTGATTTTAGTTTTATAAAAATGGCATGTTTGTTAACTATTTTCATCCTAGCTTTTCTGTTCAGACTTTCTTTACTGAATCATATATAAAAATAATCTACATAAGCTAATTATCTGCATTTTAACCCACTGAAGTTACCTTGATTTTTCTTCATGTGATTTCTGATTCTTAATTTTTTCCCATAAATTTGTGTGCAATCAAATATATCCCACTGATCTCTGCATAGAGTTAAATAGCATCTGATCATAAATGAATGAGTGCAGATTTTTGGGTACCATATAAATCAATTTTTATATACAAAAAAGACTCTTTGTGGATACCCAAACAGAACTATTTATTTTACAGAGATAGAAACCAACTCCAAACAGGTGGACTTTGAGAAGACATCATCAGATTATCATTTGTTCTTGACTGATTTCTTCATAGCAGCCAATTCTCCCTCTTTTTGGAGGGAGAAAGCTTCTCAGGGTTGATTTAATTTGCATCTCTCAAAAGAACAGTGATGGTAAACATTTTTTCATAAATTTATTTTCTTTGTTCATTCTTATTTGAGAAGGGTATAGTCTCATCAGATGACCGTTTTTTGATTAAACCTTTAAATTTGGGAGGTATGATTGTTTTAGGTTCTTTGTATATTATAGATATACAGTCCTTTTGAGTAAGGACAAGTCAGTCCTTTTTCTGAGGGCCTGGTGGGGAAATGTTTTTCCCTCCTTATAGATTGTCTCTTTACACTGTATCAGACAGGGTCTTCCTTTGTAGTTCAGACTGGCCCTGAACTTACTCTATAGCCCAGGCTACCCTCAGACTCATGGCAATCTTCCTGTCTCTGCCTCGTGAATTCTGGGATTGCAAGTGTAACCCACCACAGCCGGCATTTTGATGTGTTGTACCAGGGATCAAACTCAAAACCTTGTCCTTGCCAGGCAGGTGCCAGAACCACTGAGCTAAACCTACAGCACACAAAAGTTTTGATGTGACATCTCAATTATTCTTTGTAACTTTTCCCAAGCAATCAACATTTTGTTCATAAAGTCATTGCCTTCATCTATGTTTTCAAGAGTTCTATCTATTCTCTCTTCAAATAGATTTAGTGTTTCTGCTTTAATGTTTACATTTTTTATCCCTTTTGATTTTAGTTTAGTGCATGGTGAGAGAGACATGTGTAGTTTTAGTCTTTAGCCTGTGGAAGCCCAGTTTTACCAGTACTATTTATTACAGAGACAATCTTTCTCTCAGGGAAGGTGTTTGGCCCCTTTGTTGAAGATAAAATGGCTGAGTGTGTTTGGAGCTGTTTCTGCATCTTCTAGTTTGTTCTACTATCTTTGCTCTATTTATTTATTTATTTTTCTCAGTGCCATGCTTTATTGTTTAGTCATGCTAACTTTGTAATATAATGACAAGTCAGGAATTGCGATGCCCCCTGCATTGCCTTTGATGTACAGAATTGCTTTTAGCATTTTAGGTCTCTTCTGTACCGAATGAATTTAAGGATTGTTTTCACTTTTCTGTGAGGTATGCTATTGGTTTTTTGATCAGCATTGAATTCATGATAAAAACCTTACAGAAAACTGAAATACATGGTCTTTATCTCAATTTGATAAAAGCCATCTATGACAGAAACCCAATATACTAAAACCAGAAAGTTTTTATTCTAAATTCAGGAATAAGATAAAGGTGTCTACTATCACCGCTCTTGTTGAGTATGGTTTTGGAAACATTGTCCAAAGTAATTAGATAAGAGAAAGAAATAAAAGGAATAAGGATAACAAGGGAAGAAGTTAAATTATCATTTTTACAGGTGACATGATACTCTACACAGATGACTTCAAAAGCTCCACCAAAATACTTCTAGATTTAATAAACAAATTCAGCAGCATAGCTCAATACAAAGTCAACACTCAGAAATAAATAGTATTTCTGTACAAAATAACAAACTCACTGGGAGAGAAAGTAGAGAAGGCACACCTTTTTTCATAGCGTTGAAAAAAATACTTACGCATCAGTCTAACAAAGTAGATTTTTACATTTAAAACTATTTTACCCTGCAAAAAGGAAATCAAAGAGGTTATCAGAAAATGGAAAGATATTCCCTGCTCTTTGGCAGGAAGAACCAACGTAGTGAAAATGGTCACATTCCCGAAATTGTTATCCAGATTTCATGTGCAACATTTCTTTTAGTTACGCTATATATTGGCATTTTAAACACCTAATGTTTTTGTCATTTAATTTCCTTCTAATAAATATATTCACATGGCTGACTCATTAAATTTCAATGAGAGGATCAACAGGCATCGCTTAAACAAGAGCTGCTTTCTTAGGTTTGGGTCAGAGCATTTAATGGGATTGACCTGGAGTTTCTTGGTTTAGACTGTATGTGTGCATTGAGAAGAACTTCACTGGCTTTTGCTGCTGCTGTCCCAAACTAGATTTTAAAGTAATTTATGAAGTGGAAAGAGGAAGTCTTAGTTAATAGATATTTAAAGGCCTTTCTTGAGTTTGTTTTCATTTTACATGTTAGAATAAATGTCAAACAGTAAAAATAGCATTGACATTAATATATTACATGTGGAGCTGAGTGATCTAATAAGTAACACTGAGTTATATTTTTCCCAATATTTTATTATGATAATTTTCAGACATACATAAAAATTGAAAGAATTTTATATCATCTACTAGACTCTCAATTGGTGTTTTATTAATCTAGAAGTTGTTGCTCTAGTCTTCCTATTCTGGATGCATTTTACGGTATGATGAACATGCCATAGACAACATTAGAATTCATTCTATTTATTTTCTTATGATCTTTCTCTGATGATCACTGCTTGTGTCATAGGGAAGGTTTGTGAAAAAAGTGAATGTAAGATATAGAAGCTTACATTATTAACCTAAACCTGTATGTCAATGTTCTGGGGAAAAACAGCACTTGAAATGCAGATTGTAGCATTATTTTTGTACTAGCTAAATAATTTCCACAAGCAACTAGATCTTACAGTGTAGGTAGTTTAATGTCATTTATTCTATTCAAAACTGGTTTATTATAAAGAGCAAAGGTAACTATTTTCCTTAGCCTGTTGTAATAATTTTTTCACTTATTTTCAATATATTTTAAAGATAATATTTTGCATAACTAGTTTGGTAACAATTTTATATATTTAGGGTTATAATTATGTATTTTTGTTATTTGAATGTTATAGAGAAGTGGAAGATTTTCAGGCAAAAAGAAAAAAGTAATTGGACAATAGTTTTTTAATTACCAAATCATCTAAAAGCAAGGTACAATAAGATCTTTAGAAATTGTTATTATGATGAAAAGATTAAGATATATTTTTCCCTTTTAAACTTGAAGGCTTTTATTTTTAATGCTAATTTGTTCCTTAAGAAATGGATAGTATGTTTGTATAGTTAAACTCTATGATGAATTTTATTTATTTGTTTGTTTGTTTGTTTGTTTTTGAGACAGGGTCTCACTTTGTAGCTCAGTCTGACCCTGAGCTCACTATGTAGCCCAGGAAAGACCCAAACTTCACAATCCTCCTGCCTCTGCTCCACAAGTGCTGGGATCACAGGTTTGAGCTACCACACCCAGCTAGGATGAATTTTTTTTTAGGAAAACAAGAAGTTTTTGTGTTTTTAAGTATTTATAGATGCAAATTATTTCTTTGGCTTTTTTGCTAGTGAAACTAAAGAATAGACTCAAATGGAAATATTTGAATCATTAAGACATAAAATAGAATTTTCTTGGGGCTGAGCTTTAGCAGAGTGGTAGAGTGCTGCTTAGCATATATCAGACTCTAGATTTACAGATATTATACATTATTACCCAAAACTTGTGGTATCGAGAACCCTTCAAATTATTTTTTAAAAATACACTTTTAAATAAGAATAGGTGAAAAAAAACTCTGCATTTAATTTTTTAACTGTTGATTCTAACATCCTTAAAAATACCTTTTCTACAATTAATGATTCATGTCCTGAATGTCAGAAGTATTGTTAAGCATATTCTAAGTGTCAAAATTCTTTGTAAATATAATTTAAAGCATGGTGAATTGAGAGATTGTGGAATAAGAATATCTTTCCAAGGACAAATATTTCCCTGAGTGGAAGATTTGGGAACATTTCTGTTGTCTGCTAATCACAGGACCTTCACCAGCAGACCATGATTCCTTCACATTTCTTCTATGTACTTATGCATTTCATGAGGTTCCATTTCCAAGGGGGAATATAATTTGTTTCTCCTTAGATGACCACATTGGATAATATATACTTGTTAGAAAGTGCAAAAAAGATTGTTGGCTTCCTTAAGAGAACTGAGCTTCATGTTTGAAGCATGATACTGCATGTATAGTGAATTCCTATTTTTTGTTTGCTTCTATTACTCTGAACAAGGTTGTTTAATGTTTTTCTTACTAAGATTTTCATAAGTTAAATTTACTGGATAGAATTTTTGTTTCAGGGTTAAAGAAAGATACAGTTTTGAAGATAGATGCTTTTTAAGAATTTAAAAAGATGGTTTTTAAGAATCATAAAAACTAATATCAAACAGTGCTAGATGATAAAAACATGGGCCACTGATTATACAAGATTGTTCATTAAAATTCCATTAAGTATCAAAAAGTCTTGACTTTGATCAGGAAAAATGAATCCTAATTAATTCAAGATTGTGAAAATTTATAGCAAAAATTATCACAAAATCCACACTTTTCTAAGATTCTATGTCATCTAAAGGATAACAAGAATGGGTCTAGGTTTTTTGTTAACTTCAAACAATTCTTCTGCTTTAGTCTTTCTGGAAATATATATATATATATATATATATATATATATATATGTATGTATGTATGCATATCATAATATATATGTGTATATATATATGTGTGTGTGTGTGTATATATATATTTGTTTATTTTCCTAGTACCAGGGATTGAACTCAGGACCTTGCACTTGCTTAGCGGGTGTGGCACCTCTAACCCACATCCCTGACCACCCAAAAGCTTTAAATTTTAGTTATTAAATAGTAGTTCCATCCACACTCCATATATAATATCTAGTGATATTTGTTGATGTGATGTCTGAGAAAGATTTTACTTGGGAAATTGCTAGTTTTCTGAGTTCACTTGTTTCATCCAGTTGTGAAAAATGCTTAAATTTTGGAATCATGGATCCAGTTTGGAATCAACAGTTCTGCTTTTCTATCCAGAACCATATGAGGGTCAAAACAGCTATGTCAGCACCTTGATGAAGCACATTATCAAGTGCTCAATGTAAAACATCCACAGTGTTTAACAATACCACTCTCTGAATGAAATCTGCCAAGGAATACACATAACTATTCCCTTTCCCATTCTCCTTTTGACAGCCCAGAAATACAATCATTAGTTTCTTACCATGAAGTTCATGGTGATGAGAAGGACGAGACAGAGGCAAATGTTCTGACTCAGGAAACAAAAAGTCATGTTTTTAAAGCAATAAAACTAGTCTCCTGTCAAGTACTAGCCAGGCCCAACCTTGCTTATCTTCTGAGATCAGGTGAGGTCAGGCTCTTTCAGGATAGCATGGCTGTGGACACGGGACCCAGAATGTATGATAGGTATTGTGAAATAGGAAAAAGTGCTCAAAGGGAGAGAAGAACGGAGTGGGGGTGGGGGGAAGCAAAGAACAGAAAATATTTGATGGTAGAAAGGAAAAAATGGAAACAAACCTTATCCATGTAGGGGGTGGGGACTGTAGGGAGGGCAGCGGAAGGGGAAAAATAAGAATTGAGATTTCTCATTTGCAGGTACAAGTTCTCACAGACGAATGTGATTATAATGTACTTCTAAAGTATATCAACAAACTAAGTTTATTATAAAACAAAATTGGTAAAGTGCTTTTAATGTATTATTACTTGAATGCGTTTTTGAGAATCAATTGAGATAGTATATAGGGAAGAAATCAATGCTCTCCTGTAATAAATGATATAAGGTGGTCTTGTGTATATGTCCCATTGATTTGAAAGAATTAGGTTTATTAAGTATGTTTGCATTGAGCTGATAGTCTATTTTGTCTTTAACATGCACAATTATTTTTATTCATACGTTGCTTTTGGGTTTGCTACTTTTACAACAGAAATAAGTAGCAGTTTAAGTCAACTCTGCCGTCTGTAACCTAATATTATAAGATAGAAGGGTGGAGCTGTTATGGATAGAAAATGAAAGTTGCTTGAATTAGTCACTTCATGAAGGGATGAATGACTTTCTACCCCCAGCACCTTGACTTACATTTATGTACATTCGCACGCACATTAATCTTCTAAACAGACCTTTCTGGTCATTGCAGTAAAACATTAATCATTTTTCCTTCCAAATAAAGTTAATTAGTAATATATATGTTTTCTTGAAAGCACTGCATGTTCAGATAATGAGGATGCTAGCAATAAAAAAATATTTTAAAACACTGAACTTCTTATTCCTCATGCAATGGCAGAGATAAGTCATATGTGCAGATATATATGTGTATGTTTATGAAGGTTTATTAAGATGCAGTTTTCTCACCATGAAAGTATATAATGTAAAATGAATAACCTCTTATTCATTTTTAAATAGCATGAGAAGTCCCGATACAGTTAAACTTTTTTAGAGATCTTTTCGCTAACAAAATATGACAGAGTATTTACTGTACATTCTATTATTTAAGTCTCATGATGCAAGCGTGGTTTGTGGAAATAGTTCTCGAAGATAGCAGCTTTTGTGAAACGAGACCTTTACAGCATGTCCTTATCTCCTCCCAATGCATGCATACTGAATAGCGAATTGTCATCACGTTTCAGAGATATCTTATTGCTTTATGAAAGCAGGTTGGAAAACGTTCCCATTGGTAGCATGCTATCTTTTCCCTATGACATGCGTTTAATATACATAAACAAAATTACAAATTCAGGGGGAATCCTGTCAGGAAATCTTCTGAGACAGCGCTGGCTGCCTGGATCTTGCTGCCGCGAGGGGATCTGTTCGGGTGGTTGTGATCCCACAGCAGAGCAGACTGAGCCAGTTCAACCTGGCCAGTGGGAACAGGTGTGGGAAAAACAGCAGAGCACAGTGGGAGCCGGGCGTTCACTGTAGCTTTAAAAATGCTGTACGGTTCTCCTCTTTCCTTGGTGGCGTGATCGGTGTGTCCAATCCAACATAGACGTCCGCACTTCCACTTAATTTATATCTCTTCGATGTTGTTATTTAATGAAGGGACCAGTAGGAAATTAGGCTTTACGCTGCAGACAGTAATGTCGGAAATAAAATCAGCATTTTTTCCTGTATCGAGGAATTATTACAAATTTTATTTACTTGTTTTTTTAAACAGAACCTGTTCCATATTTTGAGATTGAAATTTTTTCTGTGTACTGTATTTATACACTACTATAGGACTATACCTTTGAAAACCAATTAGTCTTTAATTCTACTTAATACTATCTTTAAGGACCACCCCCCCACCCCGCTCCAGAGCAGGATGGGATAATTAATTTATTTTATCAACTTGTGTGCAAATGTAAGGGGGGGGTGAGGCCTCCTGCCTACAGGTGTGTTCTGATAATCAGGAGCATGAGGACAACCTGAGCTCTCGTTAGAAATGCAGAGTTAGCCTCTTCCCAGATCTTCTGAATCACAACTTGCATTTTAACAAGATTCCAGGTGAGTTGTAAGTGCGTGAAAATACAAGAGCAAACACGAGTTTTAATGGAGAAGGGAATTTAGATTTTTGAGGATTTTTTTAATATAAAAAAATAGAAGCACTGATGAGTTGAGGAACTCACTAGAATGTAGTCATTTCACAAACAATGACATAAGCGGATTTGGAGACATTTGCTTTTCATTTACTCTGAGATTGTTATTATTATTATTTTTTTTATGTTACAGCTCCAATCACATCATCCTTACTACTGTTTTCTTGGATCCAGATATAAAATAAGAGGATTAATGGGAATATTGTATCAAGTTTTATTTTTATATGCTAGTAAGTGGACCTGGGACTGTTACAGATTTTCTGGTGATGGTTTGGCAGTTCCTAGCTATGCTGTGTATTACGCATTAAATAGAATGAATCTGCAGCTTCTTGGATTGTAAGGAAAGTAAGCTCATGAACCATGTAATATGTAACTGAAGACTTCTCTCAATGTGAATAGAGGATGTAGATGTCAAACTGTCATTGCTGTTAGAAGAAATACAAATACTATTATGCAAACTGTCTCACAAATGCTTACTTGTACTAATGTACTTTTTGATCACACATCTGACTGTCTCCTGAAGGCAGCTAATATCCTAAAGAAATGTAGCACTTTTCAATTCTTGTAATAGATATCTATGACTGTGGTATGGAACCTTCCACAAGCACACCTAGACCTGCAGGACCATCTGCTTCCCCAAGTGCTGTCTCTACAGTCACTGTAGATGATTTTTCTATGCTCTTTACCGAGGTCAAACTACCCCACAGCTGAATGCCATCTACCTTATCTTCTCATGAACATTAACCTTGTAATTTTCTCTAGCACATCATCAGCCTAAAAGGATAGCTATTTTCCATCTTAAAAAAAAAAACCCAAGAAATAAAACTTTCTTCGTAGCCTACTTTTCTCTCAGACTACCACTCTTTTTTTTCTCTCCCAGGAAAGAGATTCTTAGAAGCATGGATACATTTTACTATTTCTGATTGTCCTCTATGTTTTCTTGAAAGCACTTTTAGCATAGCAATTTGATTTTACTTTGTTAATGTAAACACTTTTATCAAGATTAAAATGACTCTCGTGTTTTATGGTTAAATTGTAGTTTTCTTCTTTCTTAATCTGGCAGCACCATTTTACACACAACATCAGTCTCTTTTCCTGGAAGCTTTTGTTTTTATTTTTGAGACAGAGTCTTACTTTGTAGTTCAGGCTGGCCCTGAGCTCATTATGTAGCCCACGCAAGCCTCGAATTCACAGCAATCCTCCTGCCTCTGCCTCCTGAGTTCTGGGATTACAGGCTTGAGCTTCTACACCCAGCATTGTGGTTTGTGGTGCTGAGGATCGAACTCAGAACCTTGTGCTTGCTAGGCAGATGCTGGAAACACAGCTAAATCCTCAGCCCCTGGAAACTCTCTTAATGTGGGTTTTCAGGTATTAAAAATTTTCCCATCTTTGTCCTTTCCTGTTTCTTTACTCATCTTCACTTTTTCAAATTTGGCATGTCCCACAGTGTGTGATCCTATTTATAATAATCTCCAGCTATATATTTTCTAATATTATACACCAATGACTTGCAAATTTGTATTTCATCTCAGTAAAGAGTAGTGACATTCTCCCTATGGTCCAAACAAAACACAGGGGGTTATCTTGTTTTCTCTCTGTGGCAGCCCCCTTCCAAATACCCACATCCTGAAGCTCCCTTTAAAATGCATCTACAATCCACTACCCTTGTAAAAGCCACTGTTTCCTGTTCTTCCATTACCGCAACAGCCTCTCTGCTCTTGCCCCTCTCCTTTGCTCTTATTGAGTATTAAAATGCATAAATGTATCAGACTATAACAATTACCTGCTTAAAATTTCCCATGGCACACTACAGCAGAAGGTCAAAGGAGCAGGTGGTCTGGTTATCTGTCATCTTTCAAGCCTCATCTGCTAACATTTCCCCCTTGCTTATTTTTTTTCCCTAAAATGCTAACCTCTTCTTTTCTACATCTTCCACAAATCCTCTCCTCAGGATGTCGTCACTTGCCATTTTCTGTTTATACAGTATTCTCCCATACATCTGAATGGCTTCCTTTTTCACATTCTTCATCTAATCTCTCAGATATCCAGCAAATAAGGCATTATTTTGACTACTGAGCGAAAAATATAACTTCTTCCATGCAATCTATATTATTTTTGCATTTATTTTTCCTTACTATCAAAAATACACTTTGGATACCTTTACTTGCTGTTTCTCTTGCCACTAAGATATTCCCTGCTGTTTTTCAAGTGCCTAGGATGCTGCCTGGTGCCTGTGAAGTACATAATACATATGTATCAAATGAATAAATGAATGAACAAGCGAATTCATATATAGTGAATGCTTTTAGCTTCGTAGGCAGGTATGTGAGTTTGCAGTAAACTTCTGTTGAAAGCACTTTTGCAAATAAAAGGCAAATTGTGTATATACTTCTTCCATAATAGAAGTTCAGTTCCTTCCTAGAATTCACAATGAAAAGGTATTTTATACTGGGTCATGCATACCCTCAATTAGAATAATAACTTTTCAACTCAGAAGGTACGAAAAAGAATTTACCTACCAATTTGAAGCTAAACCTGCTATTTCCAACCCTACAATATGTTTGATAAACTAACTTTATAATTGTAGAACAGAGTTTTAGAAGATGCAATTGTTACAGAAATTTCTCTATAATATATGAAAGCTATACAGCCACCTATTTGGTGACATCTTTAACATTTTTTTAGAAATGAAAATTTTGTTAAGTGTTTAATTTTGAAAAATAAAAGCCAGAGGGGAAGGGAGCAAGTCTTTCTCTCTTTTATGTCCTTCTGAACTAAAGGATGTTGTGTTGTATGTGTGCGTGTATGTGAATGTTTGTGTGTTATTTCACATGCTTCATGTTCTCGTGAGTAAAAAACAGAGCAAGGTTTAGCTTGGATTGAATGTGAAATTTATTGGATTTATTATTTTAGTTATTGTTTGCCTGATATCAAAGAATAGATAAATGTATGGATTTAGATAGAATATTATTTAATATTAGCCATTAAAATTGTATCATTTGTACATGTGGCTAATGCTTCCTGTGAGTAACCCTAGGGTGCCAAATTAAATATATTATTTTATTAATGGCCTTCCAATATCTGTCTATCCCATCCTTCATGAACGGAACATAAATAAGGAAGCAAGACAGGAGGTTTCTGAGCAGGCATGGTGAATATAGCTAAGTCACTGAGACATTGGTTCTTACTGTCTCCTTAGTCTTTTTTATAGTTGAGTAAGGTTCATACCTGCATGTGTACTTGCAAGTACAGATTAATTTTTGTTTAGGGATATTGTTTTTCATAGGTAGAAACTTCAAGAGTTGAGATAAATATCATCTGGTAGCAATGAAATACTAGAAAATCCATAATGTAATTGTAAGAAAAAGAAAATTAAGAAGGTATAGTCATTTGTGTAGAAAAAATGACTGCATACACTTAGAAGTTCAAATTGGATCACAGTGTTGGTCCAGGATAAGATAGTTCCTGTTCTTCATAGTCATCTTTAGTTGGCAAAGCAAACTTGGATTGTGTTTGGTGCATTGTGTTTCAAAAGACAAAGTAGCAGCTAGAGTAGTTTTCTTTTAAAAATGTATTGAAAAAATTAAACCTCTAACAATTTAATCAATGATGTTCATTTTGATTGTTGAGCAAGGGTTAGGCTTGATAAAAAGCATTATATGCATATTTATCTTACAATACATGTATAGTATGGTAGGTGAATGTCTTCTACAAAAAGCCTTTAGGTTGTGCAACTGATGTTGGTCATCTCTCATTAAGTGAATCGGAACTATTTTAAAGTGTTAGACTTTCTAGCTATATACATACACACAGACTTTTCACTTTCTTTAGAGTGTATATTAACTAATAAGTGAGTTTAAAGATCTTCAAAGTTTACACATAAAAAAAGCTGTGAGTCCTGACATTTCTATTCTTTTAGCTTCCAGCTGAGGGTAGTAGGTTCCATTGAGCAGTAACTTTTCCCTGATAAAGACATTGCAGTTTTGTTGTGTTTTTAATCCAGGTTTCTACTTAGCAATTTAGTTGGTTGCCTGACTGTTCTTCAACTAAAATGATAAGAGACGAATAAAAGAACAAAACTTGGTATCCCTCTCCTGCTACATACGTTTCAACCTTATTGCTCTGAATAGTTTTTTTTTTGATCATTGCAGTGTCTTCTACAACAAAATTTTCAGTTTTCCTAAATTTTACATTCTTAGTAGTCTCTTATGTACACACATATGTGTGTGAATGTGTATAGAGATATAATCTATAATCTTACACAGTAGCCTTAGTGATGTGTGGTGGATTGGTACATCTTATTTTTCTGAGGCTGCCTTACTGTATTTCATCACAAATAAACCAAATCAGTGATTCCAATAAAGTGAAAGTCAGTTGTTGGTTTAATCTCTGTAGATATAACACCTAATACAATTAGTGATTTCATAATCACATTGTAAAAATGAGACATTGGACTGTGTAATAAATGCCATATAGCTTCAGAATTTAAATAAAGAGCAATGGTACAGTAAAAGCTGTGCATTTTCTCTTTTCTCAGATCATCCATAGCTTGACTGTCAGAGATTTATTGATAAATAAAACTCCACAAATTAATATTTACCAGGGAATTTATGACTGATGTTATAAGAGATTTTAACATAAATGTTAGAAGTTTTCCAAACCTATGGGTTGATTTTGGTTGAGGAAACAGGTGTAAGATAGCATTTGGAAATAGGCACAAAGAAATATCACATCATATCCTAGATGCTAAATACATGAGAACTTACTGAGAATTTGCAGAAAGCAAAGAATGTGAAATGACTTGCAATAACATTGATGATTTCTCTCCCTGGTGACTATCTTCTAGGATCCATTATTTTCTATTTTTAAATTCTTCTCCCTTATTTCCACATTTCCAATTCCCTTTAAGGCCCATTTTTATTTTAACTTTCATTCTGATGCCCTTTTTGATTCTAGAGCTGGTGATTTCTTACTCTTTACACACCACTAATTTTTGATGCAACTGTTAGAACATCTCCTTTTTTGTCCTGCATTTAGATTCTCTGTATTCTTGCACTAACTTGTAAGCTACTTGAGGGCAGAGATTGTTTTATTAGTCTTTTTCTCTGCTACAAACTCACTGGGCTTTTCATTCAATTGCGTTCCATAGGTATTTATAAATGAACACAATGCTTATTCCTATTACTAAAATGGAGATAAATATCTTTTTTTTGGTAAGGAGAAATGATATTGAATATATTTCACTCCGTGCAAATTTATTAGTCATGTAACCTCATTCAAGCTACTTAATATGAAATATTAAACCAAGTCTAGCTTTCAAAATGAAGCAATTGGCAGCTTTCCTCTTTGCTAAAGTAGTCTTATTAGCATTAATTAGTTCACTTCTGTTAAACTTTTGACGCCTACACTGCAGACGTGTGTGAGCTGTTGTTTCCATATTAAGGACACAAGATTTGAGGAATGACCCAGGAAGGATGGGGAGTTCACCCTTGTGGAGCTTTTGGAGATGGTACACAGGCTGCTCAGGTGCAAGTTCATTTGCCTGCTCTCCTGAGGTTTGCAAAGAGGAGGAAGGGCGAAGCCTCTGCCTGAGGGCGCTTCTGACCTATGAAAATCATACTCTGACAACATTTAGATAGCATTTAGCTCAGTTGTGGGAACCATCGATAATATATTATCTACCTCTGAAATTTTCCCACTTTCCTTTTATAACTAGAAAAAGGAATGTGAATATTCTGTGTCAATAAAGAAAATGAGGAAGGAGAGGTATCTCAGAGAGCACAACAGAGAGCAAGCAGGAGGCTTTTCTGGATTGTTCCTGTTTCTTGAATGGTGTATCAGGCGAGGTTGCACGTGACTGGTTTAAAGAAGTTATGTTTGCAGCATCTCGCCCCCTACTTGTTATCTTTGTGACAAATTTTGATTTTAAATACTGTCTTCTGTAATTTTTAAAGGCAGAATCATAGCTGTACAGTTTGTTAGAAATCTTCAGATCCTACTTTTCAGTTTCACTCTGTGTCAAAATCTAGAGTTATATCCATTGTATTTTGTCTGTGGAAACTGGTTTAAAAAATGCATGAGTTTGTGAAATTGATATGTAGTGGCCAAAACCAAGGGTTTTATTGTTTAATTATTTCCCATTCCTCACGAACATATAGTATACATTGTACAGTTATATTTGCTAACATATTTACTGTTCATTATTATAAATTATATTGGATAATTGTCTTTCTTTCCTTATTTATACCATGCTGTTGGCATCATATCGTTCTACACTGCTAACACTTAC
>PVIC010017371.1:0-32827 GCA_004025085.1 Thryonomys swinderianus | reverse complement strand
GACAGGGTCTCACTTTGTAATTCAGGCTGGCCCTGAGCTCACTATGTAGCCCAGGCAAGCCTTGAACTCAGCAATCCGCCTGTCTCTGCCTCCCGAGTGCTGGGATTACAGGCATGAGCCACCACGCCCGGCACTGTGGTATGTTGTATTGCTTGCTGGTGGGCGTGAGTCTCCATGCCCAGCATTGTATGTGGTTACCGGGGATCAAACTGAGGACCTTGCAAGGCAGGTGCCAGAACCACTGAACTAACCCTCTGGTTTTCATAGATGGGTCTCGAAGGTTATGTGAAAATATTAAAGTTGCACATAATTCTTGAGTACGTGTGAATATAAACATTTTTATGCACATCTCTTATTTTATATTGGATATTCAAAAATGAAATAAGCCTTAAAGCATTGAAAACATCACTCTTTTTTGGTGGTACTGTGTATGAATGCAGGGCCTTTGTACTGAGCTATACCCCAGATGCTTTGAAAAATTTTATTTTGAGACATGGTCTCATTAAGTTACCAGTTATCCAGGCTGGGCTCAAATTTGCAGTCCTCTTGCCTCAGCCTCCTAAGGGTTCTGAGATTACAGGTGTGCACCACCATGCACTGTGTTCACTGCCTTATTTTACAGATAAAAATATTACTCAGGGCCGGAGGGTTAGCTCAGTGGTTCCAGTGCCTGCCTCGCAAGCGTAAGGACCTGAGTTCGATCCCCGGTTACCACATATAATGCTGGGCGTGGTGGCTCACGCCTGTAATCCCAGCACTCGGGAGGCAGAGACGGGAGGATTGCTGAGTTCGCGGCAGCTTGCCTGGGCACCATAGTGAGCTCAGGCCCAGCCTGAACTACAAAGCAAGACCCTGTCTCCAAAAAGCAAAAAAATATTACTCAGAAATTTTCTCAAAGTCACTCAAGTTTTAACTGCCAGAGACTAGGTTTCCCTTCCATTCATTAAAAGCTTAGAAAATATGAAAAAGGAGGAAAAATAACCTATGATTTAACCTTGTAAAGTCAAGTTTAATTAAGACCTTTCTATTTCCTGTCAGCAGTATAGACATCTGTTAGATATTCATATTTTTTAGGCTCATAATCAATGGTTTATTTCCATTGGAAATTGCTTTTTTCCTTTTCAGTTTAGGAACCCAAATCTTTCAGCATCCATCTATTTAGTCCCCATTTCGAAATTCTGCCTGATTTCCTTTAATCCAAGTTTCTGCATTTTAACAAGCCTCTCAGGTGACAACAATGCAAAGGTTTATTGAAGTGTAGGGCTTAATCCAGGCAGGAGACAGAAGCCAGGGTGAAGGGAGGTGCTAAGTATGAAGGGCATGGACAATTATGATTTTTTCCTAAATTATAAATGCTTATGAAGCCCAGATAATATCTCTGCTATGAAGTACTTTTGACCCTATAATAGAAAAATTTCTGGGGATCCATGGGACAGAAGAAAGCATGCAAAAACTACCCCAAGCACCTTCAACTATTTGATCTCTGGTAAAGGAGCTAAAAAAACACATTGGAGGAAAGTAGTTTCTTTCATAAGTGGTGCTGGGAAAACTGGCTATCCACTGTAGAAGACTAAATCTAGACCCATATCTCTTACCATGTGCTAAACTAAAATCAACATGGATCAAAGAACTAAGTGTTAAAACAGAAATACTAAAACTGCTGGAAAATAAAACAGATGAAACTCAAAGTCGCAGACATAGGCAACGACTTTCTGAACATAAGCCTGATTGCACAGGAAATTGTACCAAGCAATAGCAAATGGGGTCGTGTCAAATTAAAAACTTTTCTGCAGCAGAAAAAACAACGAACAGAATGAAAAGACAATCTACAGAATAGAAAAATAATTTTTCTAGCTATAACGCAGAGAGGACTAATATCTAGATTATATAAAGAACACGAAAAATTAGACTCCCAAAAGAAAAGACCCCCAATCAAAAAATAGGCAGGTGAAATGAATAGGCACTTAGCTCCAAGAAGTTCAAATGGTCAATAAATATATAAATAAATGTTCTACATCACAGGGCATTACATAAATGCCAAATTAAAAGTAATACAAAATTGGGCCGGAGGGTTAGCTCAGTGGTTCCGGCGCCTGCCTCGCAAGCATAAGGACCTGAGTTCGATCCCCGGTTACCACATATAATGCTGGGCGTGGTGGCTCACGCCTGTAATCCCAGCACTCGGGAGGCAGAGACAGGAGGATTGCTGAGTTCGCGGTGGCTTGCCTGGGCACTATAGTGAGCTCAGGCCCAGCCTGAACTACAAAGCAAGACCCTGTCTCCAAAAAGCAAAAAAAAGAAAGTAATACAAAATTAAAATCCCATCTACTCCAGAAATCATGGCTATTATCAAAGAGTGGCTATCAAGAAGTCAAGTAATAGCAAATGCTGGGCAAAAGGAAAACTTCTATATTGTAGGTGGAACTATAGTTGATCAAAGTCATTACACAACTCAGTACTAAGATTCCTCTAAACCTAAACCTAGAAGTTCCATTTGAGCCAGCTATTTCCCCCTTCTTGGTATCTTAGAAAAACATTAAAGCTGTACTATTACAGTGATGCACACATATCCATGTTTATAGCTGCATGATTCATAACACCTAAATCTTGGAAGTGGCCTGGATATCCATCCACAGGTGAATGCGTAATGAAAATGTGGTATTTATACACAGTGGAGTACTACTTTGCCAGAAAGATAAACACGAGGTTTTAGGAAAAATCTACATGTTATGGTCTTTGAGACCATAACACTAAGTGAAATTAATCAAGTATAAAAGCTCAGATATAACATGATTTATCTTAAGTGAAAAACCCAAACTATAAATAAAGAGCAAAATAAAAGCTAGATAATAGGAAGTAGGGAGAGAGATCTTTCTAGAAAGAGAGAGGGATGATGAGATGGAGTGAAGAGGAGAGAGGGAAAGGAAAGGGGGTGAGAAAGGAATGAAGATGGGTTATGTGCATGCACCAACCCCACACAAGGAATGTAAACACTATGTACTGTGAACATGGGCTAATAAAAATGAAAAGCTTACTCTCTGAGAATCAATAAATTGGGCATAAAATCTGCAGTGCTTCTAATTGTGTGCTCTGTGCAAATAAATTAATTTCTCTGAGCTCTGTAGCTTCATTTATAAAGAGGGACTTATCATTGTAGTCCATGGGTTGTTGCAAAGGGTGAGCTCATCTGCACACATAGACTTTAATGTCATACAAATGTTGATATACTTGCTCCCTGTAATTGTTTAGGCTGTAATTATTTTGTCTCATCTTATTTCTTCCTTTGTGTCCCAAGAAAGGCTGAAACAGGTTTTGTTAGAAGGTCAACAACTGCTAACTTTCTACTGAGTAGTTACTACCTCATTGTGTAACAAAGATTGCTTTTATGGGAGGTATTCAACAGACCCTTCTTAGGTACTCATGATGTCTAGAAAGCCACACTTCTCTCAACTCTTACACTATACTTCTGGGTGCCTGTAATCCTAGCACCCACGTAGCTGAGGCAGGAGGATCACAAGGTCAGGGGCAGACTTGGCAAATAGTTAGGTAAAGGCCAGCCTGGACTACATAGGAAGATCTGTCTCAACAATATGAAAGAAAAAGAAAGGAAGGAAGAAAGAAAAAGCAAATAGAACAATAACAAAAACCTATACTGAGTCATCCGACTTATATTTATTGAGAACTACTGTGGGCTAGGAACCATGCCAGACAGTACACAATTATTAGTGAGCCTACTGGACATATCTCTTCCTTATCAACCCCTTCTTAGATTAAGTGAGTTGAGCATCCTAGGACAATTAGACCCCATATCTTCTAGCAATTATTTGAAGAACTGTAAAACAATATGTGGTGCCCATCCTATCTCCTTGTTAAATGTCACAAGGAGAACCCAAAAGATACAGGAATCAAGCTGGTATCAATTCCACAGGAGTTGGTTGACTTGAGCTTTTCCTCTGATCAACCCAGCATGGACACTGACAGTTGAATGACTGTGAACCTGGTAGGTTCAGGGTCTCTGGAGGCTCTGAGGCCTAGGAAGCCTCATGCCTGTCCTCAGACGAGGTTTCAACCCTACACTTACCAACATACTGTTCTTGGTTGGAGCAAATTTGAATCCTCAAATTAGTGCAACTTTCCTCTGGCTTGTGTGTGTGTGTGTGTGTGTGTGTGTGTGTGTGTGAAGGAGTAGTCCTTCCTTAATTTCAACTCATTAAAAAGGCTATATTGTTTAAGGCTGTGGAAGGAAGGCCAAATCCAGCTATTGTAATCAAGAAAGATCATAACTTAAAGCCTAATTGTAGCATTTTTTTGAAAACAACTTGAAGGGCACAAATTGCAGACTCGATTTACTCTTAAATCTCCACAAATTGCAGACTTGCATATGTGTACTCCACTTTCAGGACAGTTTTGCAGTTTTGCTCAAGCTGAAAAGGGTAGAAGCGTTTTTAATAAATAATTTGCATTTCAACAATCTGCATTACTATCCAATTAGCGAATTACTCCCCATACAAAACTAGTGAAGGCCATGTTAGGGGAGAGAAGAGTAGCAAATCAGGCAAACTTGGAGGAAGTGAGGTGTCAGCTCAGACTGGAAATGGTGAGGGCGGAGCAGTGATGGCTCCAGCAGTAGAAAGTGCTTCAGTATGACAGGCTCGCCCAAGAGGAGGCCAAACCCGAAGGCAAGAGCAGAACCCCAGGTGACCGTCTATGCATAAGGCAACGAGTGAAATGTCCCTGTTTTGTTTTTCTTTTCAACTTCTTCTTCTGTTAGATGAACACTGTCTCAGAAAACTAGGTTTGTCATAGAAGGAAAGCAGTGAAAATTGGTATTGAGCATGGAGGGGTTTCCATACTTAGCTTCCAGGGGCTTCACTGACAGCCTGGAAACCCAATGCTAGACACAGAGCTGCCTGCCGGGGGATCTGGGGCTGCAGTGCACAGGCAGGGCATGCGGGACAGGGCAGAGCTCACAGGGGAAAGGCGTCCAGAACACTCGGTTTCTGGGACCATGAAGTGAATGGACACAGAGCCCTAGACGGAGATAAAGTCTGCATCTAGGATAAAGGGTCCCCATCAACGTGCCGAAGGTGAAGCTGATGTGTTTCTCTCGCCGACCACCTGCAGCTAACAGCCCTTCTGGCCCTTGGAGACTTGGGCACAGAGCAGTTCCTCTGGTCCCAGAGACATGGCTGAGCCCACACCTCCCAAGGACACAGAGTAATTGGCTCCATGACAGGACAGGAATTCCTGTCCTCCACCCTCAGAGAGCACAGGGGGAAGCACCAGGCTGTTCTCTTATAAATAGGAGTCCTCATTTCTGTCTGGCATCGTTATCCTGAGGAACAAGAGACAAGGTTTGTTTGGCACCTTGCACACATGGGCCTTGAACAAAGGTTAGCCCTTACTCTACTCTGGGGAAATGAAGACATTTCTCAATATCCCCTTAAGAAAACCATACATCCGAAGTTGGTAAAGATGTTCACTGCCTTAATGAACTTATTGAGAAGATTTATAAGTGAAAAAAGGAAACATACAAACATTTAAATGAGACTACATAGTGAGTCTCGTTTATCTGCCATGCCACTCCATAATTATCAATTTGTATTCAATCTAAATTTCTACATGTTCTCCCATTTTATTTTGAAGCAATGTAGACTTTGCACTATTTTATCTATAAGTAGTTCTCTATATATCTCTAAAGATAAAGACTTTGAAATACACACACACACACACACACACACACACACACAAACACACTACTTCTAGCACACCTTAAAATGTTTTCAATAGGGCCAGAGGGTTAGCTCAATGGTTCCGGCGCCTGCCTCACAAGCGCAAGGTCTTGAGTTCGATCCCTGGTAACCACGTATAATGCTGGGCGTGGAGACACGCCCACCAACATTCAATGCCACATACCACAATGCCGGACGTGGTGGCTCACGCCTGTAATCCCAGCACTCGGGAGGCAGAGACAGGAGGATTGCTGAGTTCGCGGCAGCTTGCCTGGGCACCATAGTGAGCTCAGGGCCAGCCTGAACTACAAAGCGAGACCCTGTCTCAAAAAGCAAAAGAAAAAAAAATGTTTTCAATAATTCTTTAGCATCATTAAATACTTAGTCAAGTTCAAATAGCCAAATGTCTCATAAATGTCGTAACATTTTTTATAGCTTGTTTGATCCAAGATCCAAATATACCTTTAAAAGAATAATAAAACTTTTGGCAGTAGCTAAATAGCTAGATACCTATACCATCTGATTCCCATATATTGGATTTTCTTAGAGTGCAATAATAATATTTATACTATCATGAGGCTATATATTCAATCCTTTGGCCAGCTTTGCTATGTATCTTTCCATTGGTAATTCAATACATTTTCTTCTTATCTCAACTTTGCCACTAAATGAAAATATGTCCTTGAACTATTCCCTCAACCTGATTGTCTCAGTTTCAGAGTCTTACAGAAAGATGTTGTAGTAGACCTAGTTTTCAGCATGCTTTTAGTTTGAATCTACCAGGACAGCACAAGGTTAAGAAGAGAAGGGATGAAATCCTCAGATCTGGACACATGCCCTGCTCCATTCAGGTCATAGGAGCTGGGAAAAGTTTCTTTTTGCGTGAGTGTGTGTGATGTTTGTTAACTTCTCTTTGTCTCACTTTCTGAATTTGAAATCTGAAACCCAGACAGATTTTTATGTATGTGTGTAGGAATGGCGGGTAGAGAAGGCTGGGTAAAATGAGAGAATGCTAATGCAATGATTGCTGCCTGGTCAGCCCTCAGCAAAGGGTAAAGAGAGTTGGGGCAGAGGGTGAAGGGAGGGGCTGGAAGAACAGGCAGAGGTCAGAGCCGTGTTGCCCGGTGCAGTTGTCCTGGCCACACTCAGCCACCGAGCACTTGAAATGTGGTCATTCTGATTGGAGAGATGTTACAAGTGAAATACACTCTGGCATTCAAAGATGTAGTCGGAGGGAATGACATGCAATAGCTCATTAATACATTTTAATGTGAAGTACATATAGAAATTATAACTGGCTAAGTTGGGTTGAGAAGTTATTATTAAAATGAATTTCATACATTAAAAGCTTTTACAAATGAGTGTAGCTACTAGAAAATTTTAAATTATAGATGTGGCTTGCCTTGTATTTCTTTTGGCTACCACTGGACCAGATCAACAGGTGCCATTCCAATTATTTGAAACCAATCTTGCTCTTTCCCGGATTTTCTCTACTCACTTAAGCCTGAGAACTGAGCGATAAAATTGGCTGCTCCTCCCCTGAGTGCCTGTAACTGACCTGTTCTCTTTCTTAGCCGCCGGGTCCTCTTGCCAGGCCCACAGGTGGATGTGCCCAGATACACTCAGAGTCTTCCCCTACCTCTTGGTCCCTCCAATCCATTATGCTACTTAAAGCTTTCAGTCTCTTCATGGCTTTCAATGGCAGTTTGTGACCGAGGTGTAAAATTACCTTTACAACTGACCTCACATTATTATTATTATTATTATTAGTAGTAGTAGTAGTAGTAGTAGTATTAGTAGTAGTAGTAGTAGTAGTAGTAGTATTTTGGCCGTGCTTGAGATGGCTAGAACCTATAGTCTTCACGTGACCTACAACCCCAGTCATTTCTTTTTAATCTGACTGAGTTCTCCAGTCTGGACTCTCACTTGTAGTCCTCCTGCCTCAGCCTCCTGGAGTGCTGGGGTTACAGGTGTGCAGCACCACTCGCGCTGCCGACCTGAATGAGTCCTTTCAACACTCCCTCCCTCCTCTCAGCTGGGCACCAGCTGTGCCTCCCAGGGCTTCCCCTGTGCACAGCAGCCCTCACCCCATCCCAGCTCATCACTCGGCAAGCTGGCTCAGACTCACACAGCAGCTGGAGTCCAGCTTGTCATCTATGCCCAGAAAAGCCACGAACCCTCTCTGGTCCTCATTTTTCTTCTAGGAAAGAAGTGATAATGGGACCCACAACTGAGAATTTCTGTGATGGTTAAATGCAGTAGAATGTGTATGAATGCTACTGTGGAACATTTCCTGGAAAAACCTTCTTCCCCTACCCGCTCCATGAACACGAACCCTACAGCTTCCCCAGCTCAGAATGCTCCACGCTCAATTTCTCTGCCTACCATGGAGCCATCTGTTTCCTAATCCTTCTTCTGACCTAAAGGGGCCTCACAGGTGCAGCGAGTGCAGTATTGCCCAGGCTGGAGCCCAGGAATCTGCATTCTAACAGATGCTCGAGGTAAGGCTGCTACTTACACACTTAAGGACAACTGCTAGACAGGGACTCTATGGCCAGAAGCAGGCCTGATTTATCGCTTCAAGTTTTTTGGATTGAAATTAAAAAAAAAATAAAGCAATCATCTAGAAATATTTCCACTAGGGGCAATTCATGCTCTAATTAAGAAAAAATTGATAATGCATAATATAAATTATTAATACACAGTATAAATACATGATTGATTAATATATAATACAAAGACAAAAGCAAACCCCAAACATGTGACTCTTAAGCAAACTGCGCTGCTGAAGAACCCAGGCTGCCCCCTGTGGCACACCCATTCAGGGCTAGTAGGTTCTCTCTCTCTTCGAGCAGCAGGAAGAATTCAGCTATTTTGTGGATGAGTACAGTGATCTTTGAACTCAGGGAAAGCTCCCACTTTTCCTGTTGTCCTCTGATCTTCACTATGAAATGAGTGCCTGTAGCCATTTCCACCCTGATGACTCCACCTGGAATACATGCGAGGTGCCCACACCCTTCTTCCTTCTCCGCTGCTCAGTCTCTATTTCACTGTGGCCTCAGTTCCCATCGGCAGGCGTGAATAGCCGCCCTGTCAGTCCACTCTGCAATGCTTTGCCTCTGCCTGAGGTTGCCCAGTGTGTGAGGGGAGCCAGGCGACATGGCGGAAGCCAGTCTGGTGGGAGCCAGGAGATATGGCGAAAGCCTGATGTGGGCTACTAGGGGGGAGTTTTTATTTTCTAATGAAAGAAAGACACCAGTGGGAAGAAGTACTTTTGCACCTCCTCTTATACTTCTTCCCTTCAAATGTAGTGTCAGTCATCATGGAACCACAAGGCTATGTTTCCAGGAAAGAGGGAAAATGGGAGGAAACGAGATTGAGGAAGAGGACTGGGGTCCTTGTGGAAGAAGAGATTAGAGGTTAAAAAATGAGAGGAGATAAAACAGCAAAGGTCACCTAGGCGATAGAGAGAAGGCACTTAGTGGGTAGAAATAGGCAGGGGCGGGTATAGGCAGAGACCAAGCAGGTTTTGGGTGGAGGAGAGGCCGACAGTCTTAAAAGTCCTGGTTTTCCATCATTCTTTAGGCTTGACAGTTCATATGGAAAGAGTCGAAACAAGTAAATTCTTAGTTTATCTCAAATTCAGTCCATTCCAGCCATTGGTTGTGAAGTGGTCCATGTGAATGACCTCGTTCTGCTAGTGGAGACCTCCCTCTGTACCCAAGAGCATTAAAAGTTTGCAGGAGTCGGTCACTTAAACACTAAGAAAACTACTAAAGTGGTACAAGTGTTTGGTAAACAGAAATGACTTTTTAAAAAGTCCAAAAGTGAACAAAGTAAACTGAAAAGTTCCCATGTGAAGTACTGACATTTTTTTTTGTTAGAATACATTTTGAAAGATTAATAGCAAAGTTCAGCATTTTTTTTATTTTTTTACTGACTTTTGAAGCGTTTCTACACATAAATGCCTATTTATGTATTTGCCTCATTTTTCTATTGGTTTGCCTTTTTATTTGTATGAGTTTGTGTATTATCATATCAGAATCTTCAGTCAGCAACACTGTTATGTGTACTTTGAATTCTTCTCAACTCCTGGGTCTCCACTCAGTATAGAGGTAGGTAGCACTAGTAGCATTCATTCATTCATTCATCCATCCACTCATCATCTTTTGTCTGTCAAGCTGGTAACCCTCAGCTGTAAGAAAAACTGTAGGCTCCTGGATGTGACACCTGTCTCCTCCATGGGTCGTTCTACAGAACCTTGTCCTCTGTATGGTCCTGTTCTACACAGTGTACTATGTGTCTCTGTGCTTGTGCAGCCTGATAGTCATGTAAGGAGCATATTGCTTTCCAACAGGACTAGCAAGTTAATATTAATTATGAAGAGAGTTTATGCTTGATATTTGACATGCCTCTGGATTAGAGAATACAGGTATTTATAGTGAACTTTGAAAAAATTTTGTTGCTGAAGTATGAAAAAAATTTGCCCATCTTTGAAAGTGATAAAGGTAACTGTCATGAAATGACATGGCTAGAACAGGTAGTCTGTTCTTACCTCTGTGGCAGGCAAACCTGGGAAGAAAGTGAGCCTATTGCTCCCCAGGTTGGTATTGAATCTGAGGAAGTTTGAATGAGAAGATGTTCAGAGATAATGTAGAGCTAATTTAAATGTTTTCTAATTCTACTGGAAATGGCTTTGGACTGCAGGTCGGGAGACCAGCACATTGGCCAAGATTAGGATTGATTTCCTAACTCATCTTGACTGAGTCGTGAAGCTTCTTTTATTTCAGTGTCATTTGTCAAATGAAGGAAATAATCCAGAGAGGGGTTATCGTGAGGACAAAATGAAATTAGCACACTGTTTTTCATGGTCTCCTTTCTATGTAAGTAGGAGGCATTATTTTTCAGGTAATATTTTGTTTTGTTGTGCTTGGACCATTTCCCTACAAATTTAGATAACCAAGACATTGATTGCCCTGAAATAAATTATATATATATATATATATATATATATATATATATATATATATACACACACACACACACATGATTTTCTACAAGTTGAATATTTATGCAAGTTGATTTTATTGTGTAAGCAAGGAATTCTCTTTTAATATGCAAATTGATACCAAATCTAATTACATGGGCTTTTGCAATGGAAAGAAAGTTCAGCATGCCATGCCTGTGGGCAAACTCACCGAGACAGCCTCCAGGCCTCACGAAGTCTCAGCTGCTGCTGGAGGTGGAGAAGGCAAGAGATGACTGGAACAGCGTGCGGCCTTCTCGGAGCATGAGATTAAAGAGTTTGTCGGTAGCACGAGTCAGTGGTAAGGAACTTGAAGTAATCGGTCCTTCAAGATCCCAGTGGCAGCTAGCTGGGGGTTGCTGCACACACTCCTCATCTCAGCAACAGTAGAGAGACCAGGTATGTGCTTCACAGACTCAGATTTTAGAACAAGAAGGGACTCAGCAATTGAACGATTAATCTCTTCAATTTACAGTTAAGTGGAAGCCCTAAAAGGTTAAGTGATTTGTCTGAATTCAAACACTATCTGGATTAGAACCCACATCATGTTGCTTCCAATCCCATGTGTTCTGCATAAAGTTCCCCTCACATACCAGTTGGAAGGAACTCCTGGGATTATTGCTGAAACCTCAGGTACAATTGAAGACACTTTTCGGATATGATTTTAACTGACCAAGAGGACAGTGTAGACCAGAAATAATTTGGTGGCCATCTGAGCCAGCCATTTCTTAAATGTATTCAACATGGGTAAATCAAATGACTTCTCTGAATACTGATTCACATGTTAACATGCAGTTGAACTGTCTCCAGATCACATTTTTTTCACTTGTAACATCTCAGGGTGTACGAGTTGGATATTCTGGCACCATTTGACTTCAAAATGAAACCCTCTGGCTGGACACAAATTATAAAGATGATTTTAAAATTTTTAATTCTTATCAATAAGTGAACCATGTACCTCCAAAAGTTAAAATCTTAAAAAAATACAGTCCCCCCCAAATCATGCCTTCCTCACAATCATCTGTATATTATATCTGACTTCAAAAACTAATTAGGGAAAATATCACCAAAAATTTCAAAGTAAGTAATCCTAGGAGATGGAGTAGGATAACATTGTGGAGGAAGGGTGTTAGAATTCTCATATGAATTCCCATTTTGCAGTATTGAATTTTTGTGCAATAGATATATTTTTTTAAAATGGAAGGACAATGTTCTAATGTAGAAAAATGTCCATGATGTGAAATAGAAAATGAACACTACAAAGAAGTTCTTTTTATTTTTGAAGAATAGAGTAAAATTCATGACTTCAGTAGTAAGAAATCTGGGAAATTATGCAACAAACTGTTATCTTCCATCTGGGATGACAGAGAACTTTCATTTTTTTGCTTTGTATATTTCTGTTTTGTTTTTATTTTTCTTCCTAAAATAATGTGGAATTTATTACAGAGGAAATGTCCTAGAGCACAGTAAGATGACAAAGTTAACAACAATTAATTGAATATTTCACATAGCAAGCAAAGAAAATTTGGAGTTTTCCCAGCACAAAGAAATGGCAGAATCAGGGGAGAGAGACTTGTTCATCATCATGAACCAAGCATTACGCCTCGTGTACATGTGTATATACAGTATATAGTTACTAGGTGCCATTTTAAAATAAAAACAAAAGCAACTGACAGCAGAACAGAAACAAGAGGAAAGAATATACTAGAACAAAGTCTGTGTCTTTTCAGTCTTGCATTTCTGCTGATAAAGAATGAACACCTTGTACCTGCATGAGTCTGTACGTCATTAAACATGCCCATTTGAGTATCTTTCAGACATACTTGCTTTGGGTGTTCATGGGGAGTTTGCTCCATCTTTAGAAGATTGAAATATTAATGTCATTTTCCATTATAAAATGATACACATTAACTCGTGAAATTTCAGAAAATAAAAAGTAGGAAAAAAATCATAAATTTACTCTTTGCATATAATTCTTCTTAATATTCTCTTCAATTTCTTCCAGTATTTAAAAATGTACTCAGTTCTTTGAACATTAAAATTTAGTAGAAACCAAGGAATAATCCTTTTTTGGGGAAATATGCAAACATACAAAATTGCCTGTGGCCAAAGCAACCAGATTTCAAATATGATTTGTATAGAGCATTTGGTCAGCTAAAATTACTGAATTAAAATACAAAGGCTTAAAACGTCCTCCTCCAGGGCATAACCTTGTTTGGTGTCTCTATCAATTCAGTTTTGGACAGTAACAAATATATGAGAACAAGAGATGTTTATTGTAACAAGATATAAGAGGTCTCATGTTTCAGCTGCACTTTCTCTTCATGTACTTCTTCACTGAAGATAGAATTGGCTTCTTATTTGTATGAATCTCCACCAAAGATAACAAGACAGTTACAGGAAAGAGTCCAGACTAGGCCATGTATGTGTTTGGCTTGGGAGAGAGATTTCAAGCTGACCAGTTATTTAATTCTTGTCCTTGGTCAGTCCCTGAGATAGGCCAGCACCACAGGCTGACCAGAGAGGCTGTGTACACATACCAGAGATTAGTGAAGCTCCCAGGATGTCTGGCTTGGTTTACACTGCTTTCTTCTCTTATGAAACATGGACATCTGTAAAAGATATCAATAAACTCTTGTCCTATAAAATCTTTAATTTGGGGTTTAGGGAGATAAGTGCCATAACTCTCCAGGGTGGCTGCTTGAGAATCCAGTCTTGTTTAATCTTGGAGATAAAATGTGACAGTCAATCCAGAGCCCTGGGCTTAGATTTGGGATCAGTTTTCATGTCTATTTCAGGAAATTTTTCACCCAGGAGATGAGATTGACCAAGAACCCTGGAACATGTATGTTCAGGTACACCATTTTGATTAGCAGTATCTCCCCTTTGTGTTACATTAATAGCTCACACATTCCTTTCATTTAAAACTGAAAACTTTCCACCCTTTTTCCTGAGTAGATAACACATACTCTATTTTCAAATTATCCAGCGGTTGAAATCCTGCTCAGTGTCCTAATTAGAACCCCTAAGTTATACATCCTAGACTAGAATTCTGCTAGCCTGACATCCAGCTGTGGACTGTTTCCATTCTTCATGCTTTCTTTCATATTACAGACAAAGTCTAAGTATTCGCTGACAACTCATGCAACTAAGACTTGTGTGAGACTAACACTATCTACAGGCAGCTGCAATTTAACCTATAAACTTTGTAAATGCTGAACCTATAAACTCTGTAAATGCATACAAAAGACACATCTCTACTTTCTTATAGTACTATAGAGCTGGTGTAAGCCACTTTTGGAGAAAAGAGTAGAGTTTGAAAGGAGAAAAGGTGATATATGACAGGACAGGACAGCCCCCAGATTTGATTTTAGGGAGCAGAAGAAAATAAACTGATCTGCATTAGTCAAAGAAATCTCCATCCAATAGAAAAGGAGTTGTAATACATTTTCCATGTAACTGTTGGAAAATGTTTAGTTAAAATAATAAAAGAGGGATGGATGTGATGCTCTTAAAGGAGTAGTGCTTGGGTTTGTTTGGTCTATGTCTTACTTCTATAAATCTAAGGATGATTAAAAAATACTAAAAGTTCATATCTATATTTGAGGATTTGGTATGAGAGGGACCATTTTTAAATTCCTTATGAAAATTCTTTGCTGGGCTAAGTTTTTGTGGTCTTGCTGCCTAGTCGTATTTCAGAACTGATAATTGCTCTAGTCTCAAATAATTTTATTCTTGATTTTATTTGCAGTTCTTTTATTCTCAACAGAACTCAACTACCTTTTCTGTGGGTTGCTTTTTGCTCTGGTTGTAGAAGAATGGGTTTGCTATTATGCTATTTCAGTAACTATTCTTCATGTTGCCATCACTTCTACCGGGAAGCAAATAGAATAGCAGAAACAAAGAAAATGTACTGATCTGACAGTGCATCTAAATGATATTCTCAGAGTGCACTCTGCTCCATGCCCCGGGGTGGTGACAGCCCTGCCCCTCCCCTCTTCCTGCCAAACCAGGATCTCCTACCACTCCCGTGGATGGGCTCAGACAGCTCCCTCTGAGTCAGGGGTGTAGAAATGGAGGTTCCACTCTGCTTTCCACAGGCGGTGCACTTGAGTGGAGTTTGTCTCCTCAAGGAGTATTTTTCCTACATAATCCTTTGTTGGGGAAGAAATTGACCAAAGATCTAAAAGTAGGTTGTGAGGAAATACAGAGTATTTGGAGAACTGTGAATTTCCCAGTAACCCTGATATTTACCAAGAAGAACAGTTCTAGGAAGTTTTTCTCTTCACCTGTGGTCTCTGGAAGTAAAGAAGATGCATTCATATTTCAGTTCTGCATTTTCCTAGTCTTGGCCAAGGCATGTTTCACTTCAGTTTCACCTGCCACAAAAGGGGAGACCTGATAACATTTCAATGAGATCATGAGAAATTCCTTGCAACAGCATCTATCATAAAACAGTTACTCCATACTTGAGAATTTCACAGTTACTCCATACTTGAGAATTTCATCCACCCACTCATCCATCCCTTCAAAATTTACTCTTCCCCTTTATTTTTTCCTCCCGTACTACCCTCCCCCTTTCTAAAAAAACCATACAAGAGTGGATGTGCACCACACATTATAATTCAAAGCTTAATTTTACTACCAATTTAACTGACTCTTGAAATGTTAGTGGCCTGATCTATTGATAGTATAATCTGTGTGAAATTTAAGAGCACAGAGTTTCCAAATGAATTGCTACTTTCCATTCCACTGCTGTTAGAGCTAAGGCCAGTATATTGATTCTCTAGCATCAATTTCCTCAGATACAAACCTTGTCTCAATAACTCAGAGGATCTCGGATCCCTCCAACAGCTCAGATCCTCTGTTTTACTCCAGGGTTCAAGTTTTTCAGGAAGACAGGCACAGAATATCCATAAAAGAATTGGACTTGCAAAGTAGTCCAGTGCTCAAGGTACCAATAAGCCAAAGATTCTGGACCCAGAAAAGCTCCTACCTCTGACACATGGCATGTAGAAAACACTAAGCAAATGAAGCAACCATCCTAAGAAGCATATTAGAGGTGCATCCAGAGTGAAGTGTTTCAGAGTTCCAGTGACAGGCAGGACTTGGGGTGGTCTTAGAACCCTCCCCAAAGAACGTCATTCAAATCAACCTCATGAGCTCCCGAAAACCTGACAGCTCAGAACATCATGTTAAGGGAGGAGGTCCCAACATTTAAGTTAACCAACAGCTTTTTAGATAGGAAATAGGGACTACCTGATTCCAGGAATGTGGATAAAATTTTGCTATATTCTATAGATACAGTTCAACCAACAAAAATTAATATTTCTTCATGAGTAAAAAATAATGTATACTTTGAATGTAAACACTACCTTTTGTATTCTCTTGCAGGTACATTGGAGTTCCACATGGGGTCACATTGGTGGGCTGCCTTAGGTATGCTGGAATCGTTCTACTTTAGGTTCTCTATGCACAGAAATAATGTCAAATAGAATACATTTTGGAAATAGGCATTATTATGTTAGACATGGATTTTATTATATTATTTTCTTTCTAAGAAACTCAGAGTGGTCATATTATCTTTCTTTGTTGTTTTTTTTGGGGGGGGGTTTGAGACAGGGTCTCGCTTTGTAGTTCAGGCTGGCCCTGAGCTCACTATGTAGCCCAGGCAAGCCTCGAACTCAGCAATCCTCCTGTCTCTGCCTCCCGAGTGCTGGAATTACAGGCGTGAGCCACCACGCCTGGCCATATTATCTTTCTAAAAGAAAAAAACAATGATATCTAAGTAAGTAAAAACCACAGTGCCCAACATAGATTCTATCTGTTGTCTCTGCAGGCCCAACTAAACTCTGAAGGGAGCCCAAGTTTGGTCCATACCAGGGATCCTGACATCCTAACATCTGACAGGACACATTGGCAAGTAGACATGTAAGAAATTTACTAAACTCTGCTTCCTCCTTGATACAATTTCCATTTATGATGGAATGACAGATTTTAATTTACGTATCGAGCAGCATGTACAGTAGAAGTGAATGAAAGTCAGAAACCCCTTTATATTCTGACAAAGTTTTTAGTAAGATGTAGATTTCCTCAGCCTTCCTCCAACCCTAACCTACACTACCAGTTTATTCTCCATTCTTTCCCTTTTTTCTCTTATGGGGGTAATAAAGATATCATAGGGAAAGATATTATAGGGAAACTGAGCAGACCTACTTTCCTTTTTAAAAAAGTGTTTATTTTTGTACTTTTACTGGAATCCACACGTGGACTCTTGATCTTGTCCACAGAGGTACCTCAAACGTTCCCTTGTACACATGAGCCAACAGGGCAGACCCAGAAATAGCATGAGCTGCAGACCTGTGTGTGCAAGACCTGAATCCAAACTCTGCGGTTCCCAATTTCCCTCTCTGACATCTGCTCATCCCTTCTTAAGAGTGTTGTGCCTAACTTAGCCCTTAACCTCTTACCACAGGACTAGCTCTCTTTCCTTCTGCCCCAAGACGCAAGTTCTTAGGTGCAACTCATCAAAATAGATTCTCTTCCAACAGTCAAAGATTCCCTCCAAAAGGTTGAATTTGTAATGGGACAAGAAGGCTAAAACCTGATGTGTATTTCACTGAAGAACTGTGCTCTACAGGATGATTCAAATGAAACAGTCAAGTCTTGAGGTATCTCTCCAAAAAGTCAAAATGATGAAGACAATGAGGACAACCACAAAATGGCAGCACACTGAAATCAGTCAAGTGTGGGAAAAGCTCTACACTGAAGCAAATTAGCCTTTGCCTTTCCTCCCTGTTAAATCTGGAGCTGGGTTTCTTCTACATCCAGATCATGAAGACCTTTCAAAAAGGCAGTCAGTCTGCATGGGGCTGACTGTGGCCTTGCTCTTTCATGGACCGTCCTTTAAGAAGAAAAGCAGAAAACATACTGAGGCTTTTAAACTATTTGCAATAACTAACTTGAAACAGAGTTGTTAAGTTTTATTACTTAACACAATTTTCTTAAAGTTGAGATGTTCTTCTTCAAGTCATCTAAATTTAATCTTCATCATTGTTTTCTAATGTCATCATTTCTTATAAGTGGCCATCCACATTATTTCTCTGTTAAATAATTCAATCTAAAAATTATACTTTCCATATTCCCTATTTTATGAAATAGAAAAATCAAGATAATAAATAGTAAATATACAGGATATCAGATTGTTACAATATCACTTTTTTTTTTGGTACTGGAGATTAAACCTAGAGCCTTTTCACAGCCTCAGTCTTTATTTTTAAATTGGAAACAGGGTCTTGTTAAGTTACTAAATTGTTCGGTGTGGGACAAGTCTTGAACTTGCTTCCTGCCTTAGACTCTCAGGTTTTGGGATTACAGGCATGTGCCACAATACCCAGTTTACAATATCATTTTAAATTTTTTCTTTATTAATTATATTATGAAGTAATTAGAAATTTAGAAAGAAAAGCAGCATCACAGCATTTTCATTTATTTGTGCTCATGAACAGTCACATAGAGCATACCTGCATGCTTCCAAACAGGCTCTAATATTTCTCAGGTATGGAAAATACCTCTAAATGTGCTGCACTTGGCTTCCAACTATACACATTATGCAATGTTTTAAAAAACATATTTATCTTGTGTAATATCTTCAATCTGTTTTGAAAACATCAAGCAAACCCAAACATGTTCTGGTAATGCCATTCAATACCCACACAATGTTTATACTCCAATTTATGGATTATTTGGTGTGATCCAGAAACACTGCATTTATCTCACTAACCTTACTGGAATTCTGGGAGATAAGGGTGATACTCTAGTTTTGCAAATGAGCAGTCATGATTGCTACCTTAGGGTCTAGGAGGATCTCAGTTAGAGAAGGTAATATACACAGCTTACAGAAATTTACAGACACCCACTATGCAGGCCGTGAAGAGAGTACAGTGAAACTGAAAAGAACAGAGAAGATCCATTAGACTCACAAGCTGAGACAGGACATCTCTCTTGCTTTTCAGTTCTATGATTGATTTTCTAAATCGAACAAACATGTTTAAGAAAGAGAATGACTTAGAAATAAAGAGACAGAGCAAAAATAAATAAATAAATAAATAAATAAATAAATAAGTATTTGGTTCTAAACTCAGGTGTTTACACTTCTGAAAAGGGAATTATAGAATGTTGTAAATTTCAAGTATTTAAAACAAATTCAAAGAATTTAAATGTTCATAATAAAATAGCCCCCAGGTCAGTAACTGGCATGTACTGGAATGTCAGTAAGTATTAGTTGGGTAAGTTTGGGGAGAATTAAATGAGATGAAATGAAGTAGCAGGGATTTTTCCTGGCATTTGTTGTCTATTTGGGTTCTTGACAAACAATTTCAGTGGGTGACCTGGGGGAGGCTGTTTAATCTTCTTCCTGGGAGTGTTGAAGAAGTAAACAGTATCTTTTCCTAGATAAGTATTACATGTTTGAACAGATGATTGGAGTATATTTCATGATGTATTATTATACCATATGATGTTATTTATTTTTATATGCAGATATATATTTGAACTCATGGAGCAGAGTATATGATTTGTAACTGTAGAACATTATAGGATGTATTACATTTCTATTATTTATATATCATATACAATATGTATATATTATATATATGCATCACATTATTATATTATGCATACAGTGTATTATATATTTATATTATATATCATGTCACATAATACATCATAATATGCAGATAATATATATTTATATATAAGATGGGGCATAAAAATATTTTTACACAGGCCAAGCAGTTAATTGGGACAGAAGACTGAATAAGGACTTTATTGTTTTGTTTGTCATGCACTCTCTTTTCTTCGGAGTGGCACTGCAGTCTTCATAGTAACACACGAAGCACCGAAACTATTTCCGTATTTTTCTGCTCACAAATTGAACTGAACTCATCAATCATATCAAATAACTCATAAAAAATTGCCCAAATTAGAGATTCCTCTTTAGATTCAAATATTGATGACAAAATTGTGTTAACCTAGCTGTTCCTAGCCCAGCATTATTTATAAAGTACATATTAGCCTCCCTTGGATTTCATTCTCCCCTCAACCTGCATATCTGTGAGTCTTACAGGTATACTTTTTAAATAGTGCTTAGTATGTTCAGAAGGCATGTAGAAAATACTAATATTTTATGTGGTCCAATCCTTTCAAAGATGTACATTTTTAGGAAACTGGAAGAAAACCCCTGAAAGAAATGCTACACGTGTAACTGGAAATGACATTTTCTCTGTGAAAAATAGAAAATTATCTCCTTAAATTTTACTTACAACACCATAAAATTTATTGAGCCTTCACTGGCCCAAGTCACATAACAAGTGCCAGTTGGAAACTGGTGAGTCAGAGTGGGCAGGATGGAATGGCTGGTTGGGTCAGATAGCATCATGGGTGACTGCTTTCCTTGAAATAAGCAGGGTTTGCTTCTGCAGAGCACAGTCATCACATGACATCACACATGTTTTTCAGCAAATGAAAAGCCTGTTTGTTCATGAGAATGGTGGCCAGGCCTGTTGGGAATGCACTCTCAGAGTCTCACCTTAGACACTGTGCTCCTGAGAGGAAACCGGCAGTGCTGTCAGGGTTCCTGCTCCGACACCTGTGCCTTTCATGGACATCGTGTTGTGATCGCTGTACAGGGAACAGCCAACTTTTGAGAGCTGTTACTGTATCAGTACTAGAATCACAGGCCTCGTACAACTAGAGCGAAAGGTTTTTTCATAAAAGTGCATAATCCAGACAGTGTAAATTTCTGGTTTTAAAAATCTTTTCTTTAATTAAAGTTGATTGAATATGGTTTTCTTTTATAATTAGGAGGGAAAGACCTAAATCTATCCATCTGTCTGTCTGTCTGTCTGTCTTGTATTATCTATCTATTGACAGATGTGTAAACAGTAACAACACAAATAAAGGGCCAGTTGAAAAGCTGAAAGAACTAAGAATTCTTTGGTTCACACGTTAACCATTCCCCTGTAAATTTCTGAGATTTGGAAAACTCATTATTACTGATTTCTACCTATTCTCAGAATGAAGTTCTAAATTTCAACAATTTAACAACCTCAAAACAATCTCTACCCTCTCTTGGCTGAATCTTAAACTACTCTATTTCAAATGCTACATCTGTTTCTTTTATTATATATTATATTTATTGTATATTATATTACATTTATTATATATTATATTATTATATATTTTATTCTTTTGTCGGAACATGTTTGTAGTACATACTGATACTATATATCTCGTGTACTTAATGCATTTTTCATCCCCCTTTATCTGTTCATCCCCTTTCAGAAAGAGCTTTCTCCCTACTTCCTTTTTTCTACCTTTCACTTTGTTCTTTATACAGTTTCAGGAATATGTTTTAGTCATAACAATTGTTCTCAGTCACAATCTTTCTCATGGATTATCCATCACTGGTAATTAGCCAAAACTTCTCTTTCCTTTACTTGCAGGATCTGGCTTAATTTCATTGATATGTGGTGACCAGACTTTAGCATATTGTTTGCTCAAGGACAACTTTATCTACCCAGATGGGAATAGTTTTTAAAACAGCTAGATTTATTTGCCTCCGAGTTTCTATACTATAGGATGTACCATGTGAGAACTTGATTTTGCTTCTGTTCGAGTGCAAGGTGGACGTTTTTCAGTACAATTGCTGAGACAAGAGGAAGGTAACAGAGCAGATCAACCCTAGTAAGAATTCACATGTAAAATGTTACAAACTCATAAAGTACAGTGTTTTCCAAATATTAATATTATTGTACAAAGAAAAACATGTGCAGAGTTTCATGTTTAAAAACACTTGTGGAGTCCTGGCTTGAGGACAATAGAACTTATTTATTTCAGGACTCCTCAGAATTTCTCATATCTTACTGGGATCAAATCATCTGTTTCTCTCATACACAGATCCATTCATTCTCTAAGAAATATCGTTCTGTAGCCAAAGTAACTTTCCAAAATTTATGTATTGATCAGCTACTTGTTTAGAAAATTTAAAATATAATTTACATCGTGTACCATTTCTGCAATATATTTGACCAGGAACACACATTATATTGTGTGTAAAGTACAGAAGGAGGCAAATTCAGACAGCTGCCAATTTCTGCAGAGTTAGATTTTATTATTATCTCCACAGTGTTTGTTCTGGGTTACAGCATTTCTTATGACATGACTGCCCTTTAAAAAGAAGGCAGTGCCTATTTCTTTCAATAGACTGTGGTCTTCTAATACAGCGCTTCTTAAAACTGCATGTGCATTTGATTTATTTGAGGATCTTGTTACAGGGCAGAATTTGATTTACAAGGGATGGGGCGGAGCCTGTGTCTCAGTTACTTTTCTCTCAATACTGAGACAAAATAGCCAACCCCAAAAGTTAAAAGGGAAGGTATTTATTTAGCTCACGGTTTTGTAGAAGTTTCAGTCCATAATTAGCTAGCTCCAAAACAGAAGGGCATCGCGGAGGGCAAACATTCGGTGGTGCCCACACAGAAGCAAGAGCAACAAGGGGACCCATTTATCTCCTCCACGCTACCAGGATCAAGGCTGTGCCAAGGCATTCTGTGGACTGGTTTAATAATCACAGGCCCTTAACCCCAGCATTACACACTCTAGATTCAGCCACCTCTGAAAAAGCCACTTATGACCACATGAGGCTTGAAGGGGATGTCTAGACCCAAAGCATAACAGCCCAACTATGTATTTCTAACAGTTTTCAGGGAATGCTAGTGCTGTGGGTCAGTGGATACCTTTGCTTGGGTGTTTAAAGCAGCAGCATATCTTCCAACAGACAAAACATGACACAGCCCTGAGCCAGAGGACATGCAGATGCCAGGCCATGAACACACTGGCCAGAAAGGGCATCCCTCTAAAGCTCACGCTCATAGAAGGAATTTACAGAAGCTGCCTGAATAATTTTGTTAATTAAAAAAGATTTGCTTGATTAAGTATTTTTAATATAATGAGAATTAAATTCCACTGGTAAATTAGAATAACAATCTCTACAGACTCAGGTCTTAATATCTTGCCATACTATAGTGCAGTTTAATTAGCATGTTTATTTCTAGGATTAGAAATCCATCTGCTCAGGTAATTACTATGGTGTTAGTCTTACTCTTTATTATTTCTCTTGATCGTAAGAATAATCTGTGGTTTTCCTCTTTCCCTCATTAAAATGATGGCTATTATCTATTTGACATCTTTTTACGCACAAAAACTAAAATATAGTGTATCTATTTCAGCACAACAAACAATATATGTCAAACACATCTACTAAAAATCCACTTGCATTAAACTATATACAACTTCTTAAAGGCCAAGAATAATGACCACTTAATCTTCTCTTGCAATATTCCATAGTTATAAGTTGTTAGGATTCTTGGTTTCATTTTGATGCACTTTTTGAGGACTCATATTTTTAAGAAAACTAATATGTTTATGTTATACATATCCTTTTCATAAATGTGCTTTAAATATTATGCATCATGCTATTTTATAATGAAATTGTTATAGTTCTTTAATGATTTTTTACCTAAAACCACTATGTGTAAAAGAATTTTGCTGACAATGACTGAGAGAGAGAGAGAGAGAGAGAGAGAAAGAGAGAGAGAGAGAGAGAGAAACTCTAGATGTTTGGAATATGAAGATTAGAATTCCATGTAAAGTTTTATGGATTTTGCTCCACAAATTTACCTTAGTAACTGAACTGATGATAAGCCCTGAATCACTAAAGCTGTAAAGATTATCATATAAAAGTGAGAACATTTATTCTATAGATAGTTTTGTTTATGACGAATATCCAAGGAAAAATAAAAGTACCTCCTAAAGTTGTTGCTGTATAAACTTTAGAAACTGAATTGCTGGGAAAATAAAGTTATAATGAAAATATCTATAGATGTGACTGTTCTAAAAATTGTCAGAAATAGAAGGAAATATAGTTTGGTTCATATATGTGACTCTTTTATAGAAAATTTCCACTGTAGAATAAAACACATCATGAAAGCTGATAAAAGTAGGGAGCTATTGTGCATTTTAATAGAAAACAATACAAATGTAAGTTTTCCATTTGTTATTTCTTACTCACCTCAGCTGTTTTCTCATGCATCTTCTTTCATTCTCTCTAAATGTTCCTGCTAGCTCAGGAACAACTGGCCCGAGCATATCTTAAACACCAGTTGCCATCCAACTGTCCTCCATCTTCATAAGACAAGCACATGGAAAATCTTGAGACCGTCATGTAGGCCACAGTGTGTAAAGGCTGTGCACCCTCTCCAGCTATGCACAGTGTGCTGGTGTCACTATTTTCTTTCATATCAAAATACTGCTTCTACCTTAGAGCTGTAAGCAAACTTGGTTATTTTTCTTTCATGAATATCTGGCATCATGGGGCCTTAAATGTGAAAATGTGCTGTGTCTGCAAAAATAAAAAGAATAAATAATTCAGAATATGTAATCTTGAAATCTCCCCTCCCTCCCCTCCCCTCCACTCCCCTCTGTTCTCCTGTCTTCTCCCTTCCAGAGCTGTGTTTTCCATCTGGGAGGACTTGGTGATGGTGTGTTCCTAGCCATCAGCACCCAGGTAGATTGGTGAACACATGGGAATTGAAGGACTTGCCACTGTATAATGTGTTCATTTTGTATGCACAAAGGCCTTCACCACTGACCATCATTCTGTGTCTTGAATGGTTTGAGAAGCTCGGGATAACTGCTTCTCAGTTACTCTGATGAGTTAGCTTTTATGCATGCATTCATTTATGTGGAGCGGGGGATTTCTTACAGAGCTTCACACATGTTCCCTAAGCATGTGCCAGTGAGCTGCATTCCAGCCCTGAAGGGGGTTTCCACTGGCCACTTCCAGAAGATGATGTTAAATACATTTAATCCGATTCTAATAGTTACTCCTTTGCTTTCCTTAGCCAATCTTTCCTTAATTTGTTTTTACCATAGTACCTCAGTTCACGAACTTAATTCTTTCCATAATTCTGGTCTAAAACCAAATTAGAAGAGAACTAAATCAAGTCTCCCCATAAGGTCAGCACTGAACCTAACCACTGAGTTTTGTTTGTTTCTCATCTAATTTGGTTTGTGACCAGAATCATGGAAAGGATTCAGTTCATGAATCAAAGTGCCATTGTATTTTGTGTTCAGAAAAATTCAGGTCTTTTTTTTGAGGCTGAATATAATTTTAGTAAATTAAGATTCATACAGTCACTATCAGTTTGGATTTGTGGTTTACTTTCTAGCAAATTCCAAGCACTCAGCAAGTGTTCTAATGAGTGTATCAGAAAGGCTGGTGGTAAATTGAGCACCTTTTTCTAGAAAATTGCTGTCAGAAGACACCTCAGATGCTAATAAAATGAAGACTGGTTCAAGGAAGAAAAATGACTATGTGGTATCCTCTGAAAAGCTTGGAGGTGTTTCTAATATGCCTAATGTGAGGCGCTATTTAAGCACTGCATAGTTACAGAGAACTGACAACTGCATTGAGATACAAGTATTTACTTCTAGACAGAAACAAAGGAGTGAGGTAGGTTTGGGCCCTTCTGGATAGAGTCCTTCCAGTATGAATTATTTGTTTGACTACTTCCCTCATTCTGTGCCAGGCCAGTTGGAAAAGCATTCCCTTGAAAATAGTAACTCCTGCCTTTGGTCTTGCCAAGTGCCAGACAGCTTTGTGCCATACCCAGTAACAATCTCAACCCCCGTGGGAGTTTCCACTCAGAAAGGAGACTATTGTCACCAGGGTGAGAGCTCTGAGCAAGCTGCCTTCAGTCTAGGTTCGCCAGGTCACAGGAGGATTTGATACCACACAATCACCACTCATCTCGTCCAGCTCACTTTGTTTAGAACATGAGGTCATCCTAGGTGCTGCTGTAGCCAAGCACTTGCTGATGACTGTGATGAGCTACTCTGATTCCAACCTGTGAGCAAGAAGATAAAACTTCTGCTATTGCCATCAACCCAGTTCTGGGTGATTCTACGATATCTCTGAAATCTTTTTCTTTGGTATCAGGGATTGTACTCTGGACCTTGCATTTGGGAGGCAGGTGCTGAATCCACTGAGCTAAAGCCCCAGGTCCACCCCTAAAATCTTGTCAGTGAAAGGCTTTGCTCTTCCCATGAGCTTCGCAGCTTAGAGGGAAATGAGTCCAACCATAGCCTCTCCGGAGCATTTTGTGCCTCCTCTGTTCCAATGCCAACCCAACCTCTCCGACTTGGAAGAGCTTCACAAGCTCTGCTGGTACATCTGGATAGGCCATGCAATGTAGGGGAGGTGTCAACACAAAGCAGAAGACAGTGGACACAAACACACTCCTACATAACACAAAGCAGCACTCCTACACAACATACCTCTCTTGGAAATGGAAAATGAATAGAGAAAAATATCCCTCTATTGAAGACAGAACATTCAAGATAAGGAAAAATCTCAACCACACAGATAAAAATAAGGCAGTAATTTAAAGAAAATATATAAATATTTCATTTTCCCCTTCAAACAGGGAATATCATTGCTGTAATTAGAACAGTTGGTATCATACAAAACCCATATATTATATATATATATGAAATCATATATATATATGAAAGTGTAGAAATCATGGAATTGAAAACAGCAGTCACTGCTATAAAAAACCAAGTAGACAAGATAATTAGTGATCTAAATATGACTGAAGAGAAAGATTAATGACGTGAAAAGAGAACTGAGTTTACTCAAAATGCGCCATAGAAAAAGAGATGAAAAACATGGAAGATATACTGAGATATGGAAGATAAATTGAGAAGCACCAGCACCCACTTAATTATAGCCTATGAGTAACGAAGGAGAAAAAAATGTGTGGATAAAAAGAAAGTTTCTTCTTCAGAACCAAAGAAGCCAATGTGTTTCCAGCTTAAAGAAGCCAATGTCTTTCCAGATGTCAAGCCAGATAAATGACATAACTCAGACTTGGCAAAACATACAGAAAGGTGACAATACTAAGAAGAAAGACAGCAGTATTAGAAAGTGTTCTGAATAAGAGGTAGATTATCCAATACAGGAAGATAGGGCTTTCAGAAGGGAGGTCAACTGAGGGAAGGGTGGCTAGCCGGGAACTTCTAGTGACTCTGCTTTCTCCTACCCCAGATCCTAAACTCTTTATGACCAGGGGAGGAGGTGGCCCTTCCTGGTTCTAAATTTGGTTCATAGAACAGAAATCCTAATGCTTATGTGCATTCTTTAAACAAGGAAAACAGATTTTAAGGTTCAATTTCTTGTTAAATGAAATGATGATTCCAGAATCCAAGGAAGAAATGGATTTTTTTCAGATCCAACAGACACCTACCTTGTGTGCATAGTATTGTCTCCAACAGAAAAAATATAAATGAAGCATATTAAAAATGAAAACATGTAATTCAAATAAATTGGATGATTTCAGAAATCCCATAATTAAAAACTGAGAGCTTGATAAAAGTTTTCAAGCAAAATGGAAGATACAGAAATAAATCAGCAATTATTTAAAAAAATTTTGGTAGTAAAATGAAAACTTTTCCTAAGGTACATCTGGTCTGCATTGTAAATTGTATCAAGCTGTTAAAGGCCAGCTAACCTCTTTCATATAGAAACTATGCTAGGAACAGCATAAAGATGAACAGCCACTCAGTTTTCAAGTGTAGTAAAATATTGATCCCAAAACTGCATGGGCATCCCTTTTACAAGAAGTATAAGAAAAAAAAAAGACAGATTGACCTCACTTATGAAAATATATTTAAAAATCGAAAGTAAAATATTATCAAATCAATCCCAATTATGCTTTTTAAAAACAACTAATGTCCCTAACATTTACTCCAAGAATCCAAGGATGTAGCTGCGGTTTGGGTATGGTTGGGGTAACTTCCAAATGGCTCATGTTCTGGAAACTGAGCCATCAGGTTTGCAGTACTGAGGAAACAGAACTTTTAGGAAGTAAGAATTAATAAAAGGAAATGGTCAGGTTACAGGGACACCACATTTATAAGGAATTATCAGTACTTTTGAAGACTAGATTAGTTCCTTTGAGAGTGAGAGTGGGTTGTTACAAGGCAGCTTAACACTTCCTCTAAATCCTTCTTGCACATGTGACATTTGCCCCTCACACACACTCACACACATTCCTGCTATTGTGCTATCCGCCACACAGCCCTCTTTAGAACTAAGCACATGGCACTGATGTGCTATTGAAACTCTCCAACTCTTCTCTTTATAATGGGCCCAACACTGGGTATTGTATTACTGATCCAATAATTCGGCACTTGTTAATCAAGGTGAGCTGCCATGTAACAGATTAAAGTGAAAACTGGATTTTTTAATAGAAGGTAAGTAATAAAAGATCCAACAAAATTCATGTTTTCAAAAAAATTTTTCCAACTCTAACCAAAAGAAAATCCATTCATGGAAAACGTGTACCAAAGCTCCAAATCATACATTGAATAATTAGATACTACTTTTCAAATAACAATATCAAAAAAGTAAACATGAGTGCCGGGCGTGGTGGCTCACGCCTATAATGCCAGCAGTCGGGAGGCAGAGACAGGAGGATTGCTGAGTTCCAGGCTTCCCTGGGCTATATAGTGAGCTCAGTGCCAGCCTGAACTACAAAGCGAAACCCTGTCTCAAAAAAAAAAAAAAAAAAAGTAAACATGTAGTATCTCTTCCTCATGATAGTATTCTGAAAGTCTTAATTGAGTAAGAGATAATAAATAAAGGGTTACTAACTTATTGTTACAGGTAACATGATGATGTAACATGTAAAATAAAAATAGTCATCTAGTTAGAATCAACCAGGAATAGCAAAGTTGTGGGAAATAAGATAAATATACAAACTTGATAGCCAAATTGATACAAAGCTAAAAACTACCCAAGCTAAAGCTCTTATTTAAAATAGCAACACAATCTTAAATTACCAGGAATAAAACTAAATAATTATGTGTGTAAAAATTGTAAAATTCTGTTGAAATACATTAAAGATACTGGATAATTTCACAGATATTTATGAACTAAGAGATGCAATGTTGTAAAAAAAAAAATCACTTTTCTCCAGTACTGATTTCTCAGTGGAGCTTTCAATGAATTGAACTAACCTGATTCAAAAATTCATACTAAAAGAAGTACTGTCCAAGCCTGCTGGGCAGATCAGCTTGGTAACAAGGTCAAGGGGTGCGGATTAAGTAAAAGAGAAGACAGACCAGATGGACTCAGGAGGTCCTCTCAGTCAATACTGAGCAGGCACCCTGTTTATTGAGCAGGTTATATTTATACTAATCCAAAAGGTCAACATAAGGTACTATTACTTTATAGGTGTGAAAAGAAACAGGAACAAAGTATCCAAGAAATCAGTACACAAACAGAGGTGAGATGTCAACAATAAACAAAAATGTCTGCAATCAGATTAGAAAAACAAGCACACTCAAAAACAAGAAAGAAAAAAAAAGATATTTTTAGCTTGGGAAACAAAGGTCAGCAGATCAAGTGAGAGGCTGTTTACTTGGGACCTCGCAGTCAGGCATCCCAATGCAGCAACCCTAAAGGCCGCGGGCCTTCACCTTGGGAGCTGGGCAGCACCATCGAAAGTGCAGCCCTCCTCACTGCTAGTTAGGGCAGCACCCAGTGCAGACCTCCGGGCCTGACAGGGACGCTTAGACTAGTTTAGACGAGGCCACTTCCCACAAAGTACCTGATACCAAGATTTAATTTTAGGCTATAGAATTGAACCAATGTGATACTGATTTCAGAACAAATAAATAGATCAGTGGAACAGATTAAAGTGTGCAGAACATAGGTTCTGAAACTTAGTGTAAAACAGGCACACAAATGATAAAAAAAATATACATTTAATAAATTGTTTTTTAAATTTTTTCTTTTCATTATAAAATTCCAAATGGAATAGAAATATAAACATTATTTAAAAGTTATTAGTATGGCTAGCATGGTGGCTCACAACTATAATCTCAGCACTCAGGGGCAGAGGTAAAATAATTGCTATGAGTTCAAGCCTAGCCTGGGCTGCAGAGAGTTCAGTGTCAGCCTGAACTACAGATCAAGACACTGTCTCAAAAAAATAAAAACTAAAAAAGAAATTAATACTTTATAACAAGATAGTAAGAGGATGAAATAAAGATATAGCCAGAATTAAAGAGACAGCAATAAAATGTGAATTGATTTGCAATTACACAACATATAAAGGACACTTCAGAATATAGAAACTACTATTTTATATATAAGTAAAAAAATGCAAACAGCCCAAAATAAAATAGATCAAAGGATATAGACCATAAAAAAGAAAAGAAAAAAAGGAAGAGAAGTACAGCCGAATATACCTATGAAAAGCTATCCGTCTACATTTTAGAAATTAAAGAAAATTAATATAATATGGTCTTAAAGACTACCTTTCACTAATTGAGGTGGGGTAAGTTGAAAACGCAGTATAATCCATGTGCACTTTCCATTTCACTACACACAGTCAGGGGGCACACCAAGGTTAGAGAGAGATCAGCGTCACTCCTCATGGCAGCACGTCCTCTCGAGGGACTGGGTCCCCTCTTGGTGACTGGCATCGTTCCCCTCCCTTGTCAGCTAATTGTGTCCATCAACAATGTCCTCTAAGGGCCTGTGCATGGGGTTGCACAAGCTTAATCAAAGCTCTTTACTGAGTAGATTTATGTGGTTGGCATGAAAGTATTTGCCAGAAGTTTTGGTCCTGAGACTTTAAGAAGAAACATAGTACTCAGATAAGGGATTAGAATCTTTATTGTATTAAAATGGACCCATGCCATGGAGTTTTGTTGCATAATAGAACTGAGATGAAGAGCCCTGTATGTTTGTTTTGGTAAATTTTGGTCCGTGTGTTTCTGTTCATTTACTCATATCCCATTTGAGAGCCAGAGAGAAAAAACAAAGACATTTCTTCTCCAGAAATTTCCAGGCTAATGGGCTCCCACTGGATCCTGACTGAGCCAGTCTCTGTGGCTAGGGCACTGAAATGTGCCCCCAGCCTATGCCAGCCCATCTTACCCCTGACTGCCGTGGGGAAGAGTGTCAGGTTCCCAGCAATGCTCTGAGCTACTAGAAGGAAGCAAGATGTGAGAACAGAAGGAAAATGGGAATTCTGTTCCTGGAAAGCTCAGAGACCCAATTTTGACCAGCAAATACTTACCTATGAAGAGGAACTATAGTTTGGTTGTGAAGTTAAAAGAAACATAAGTAAAATAATAAATAGGCAATATGGTCTCAAATAATTTTTTTTTTTGAGACAGGGTCTCACTTTGTAGTTCAGGCTGGCCCTGCACTCACTATGTAGCCCAGGCAAGCCGCTGCGAACTCAGCAATCCTCCTGTCTCTGCCTCCCGAGTGCTGGGATTATAGGCGTGAGCCACCACCCCCGGCACTGTGGTATGTGGTATTGCTTGCTGGTGGGTGTGAGTCTCCACGCCCAGCATTGTATGTGGTTACCGGGATCGAGCTCAGGACCTTGCGCTTGCAAGGCAGGCGCCGGAACCACTGAGCTAAATCTCTGGTCTCAAATAATTTTTAAATTATATAACACATAAAGCATAGAGGAATGCCAAGAGAAACAAAATGTTATCATAGTTCTATAGATCAGAAAGTTCCCAACATTTCTCAAGCTCCTGCTTTGCCTTGTGCTGGGCTATGTCACACACTGGAGAAGTCATCACCATCTGTGACATGAAGATGAGAATAACACCACCCTTTCTTTGTCAAATAATCAGGTAAACAAAGATAAGCCAAAGGCTCAACTCCCTATCACTATGTGAATGTGGTAAATTTTGTATTCAATATGCTGATTTATGCTCTCTTCTTTATTTGGATACTTATTTCTTGGTTGAGTAAACTCCTACTTTGTATCGAGAAACTGAACTAAAACATAATTTTAATGAAATATCTCAGTTATCTATCTCTTTCTTAATTAAGGTAGGTACAATTACTCATGTGTACTACACTTTGTTCTTACCTCTATGATGATAATATGTAACTCATGAGGTGCTGTTTGTAAAGTACTTCTGGGTCCATCATCTTGGTTGATCCAACATCTCCCGGGAGGGAGATACGATAACCTCCCATTTTGTGATATCACAACGCAAATCACTATCAAACCTTCAGCAGTCAGTTCCAGTGCTCCACAGCTACATGAGCATGACCCTGAAAATCAAGAAAAGAATCCTCATTTGATAAAGGAAGTACGACAATATCACTTAACCCTGATATAGGCAGTCCAAAAAGGAAAAAATGAAACTCCATCATTGATCAGAAAATTCTGAGTATTATCAAAAATAATTCCAATTCCACAGTTTCAAAACTGCAGCATGATCCCAGGAATGCCAGGTTGTTTCAGGATAGAAAATTCACTTCTATAAGAGGACACGTCGACATTTTCTTTTTTTTTTTTTTTTTTTTTTTTTTTTTTTTTTTTTTTTTTTTTTTTTTTTTTTTTTTTTTTTTTTTTTTTTTTTTTTGAGACAGGGTCTCGCTTTGTAGTTCAGGCTGGCTCTGAGCTCACTATGTAGCCCAGACAAGCCTCGAACTCAGCAATCCTCCTGCCTCTGCCTCCTGAGTGCTGGGATTATAGGCGTGAGCCACCACGCCTGGCTGACATTTTCAATGAGAAAAATAATATGATTATCTCTATATATGCTGGAACTTCTTTAAAAATCAATGTCCTTTCCTAATAAGAGCAGTCAAGAAAATAGAAATTGATAAATATTGTTTAGATGTGAGAAAGTCTATATTCTCTAGTTTTAAAGCCAGCAGATTAACTAGACAACACCTAAGAAGAGAAACTAAGCAAAATTGGAGCCCTGTTCTGTGGGGAGCAGACCCTGCTGGAGGAGACTTTTCAGGCCTGGAGATCTGCACTGGGTGCTGCACCAACTAGCAGTTGCGAGATCTGCACTATGCCAAACAGTGCTGCCCAGCTCCCAAGATGATCTGCGACCTCTGGATCGCTGCATTGGGATGCCTGACTGAGAAGGTAAACGACTTCTGACTTGG